>VZTO01020438.1:50402-96734 GCA_013400615.1 Syrrhaptes paradoxus
CGGGCGCTGCTGGTGCGGCCCACCGGCGAGGCGCTGCTCACGCGAGACGGGCGGCGCCTGCTGGAGGCGCTCAGCCTGGAGCCGCCCACGGCCAGGTACCGCGGCAGGGGGTGGGCCGGGGTGGGGCCGGGCGGGACGCGGTGCTGCCTAACCGCCCGTGTGCCCGCAGGATGATGGTGGCCTGCGCCTGCAGCCACCGCGCCGCGACGGGGGACGGCGCCAAGACGTTCGTGGTGTTGCTGGCCGGCGTGCTGGGCGGCCTGCGGGCGGCGGGAGGCGGCAGCGGCAGCCTGCGGCGGGCGCTGCGGGCCTTCGAGGCGCAGGTGCTGGAGCGGGCCGTGGCATTGGGCCTGCGCCGGCATCTGCTGGCGGCTCTCCCTGGGGGGCAGGTGGAGGAGGGCGCCCTGGAGGCACTGTTGGAGGCCTACCTGAGCGGCCGGCTGGGGCCGGGCGAGCGGCGGCATCTGTCGCGGCTCTGCTGCGAGTACTGCCGCCGCTGCGGCGCCCTGGCCACCGCGCCCCGCCCGCAGGTGCTGGGCCTTCTGGGCCGCCGGTTCGCGGAGCTGCACGCTGTCGTGGCCGGCCTCCCCGTGGCGAGCTCCAGGGTCCTTCCCGGGCTCGTCCTCCGCAGGGATTTCGCGGCCTATTGCCCAGCGGGTGGGGAGCTGCGGGCCCTGCTCGTCACCGAGCCCTTCCGGCCCGCCCTCTCGGGCCCCGACGTCGAGTTTGTTGTCGAATCCGAGGGTCAGTATCAGGCCTCCCTGCCCTGGATCACGAAGAGGACCGAAGCCTTAATGAAACACTTGCAGAACAGCAACGTTAAGCTGTTACTGTCGAGCGTGAAGCAAGACGAAGTAGTTGTCTACTATGCAAAATTATACGGTGTGTCTGTGGTAGAGTGCTTATCATCGGAAGAAACGGCCCTTATCTGTGAAATCACAGGAGTCTCGCCTTACGCACCTTTTGGTGATAACATACATGGAGAAATCACTGAAACCGCGGTGGCAGCATTTTGCCAGCCCGTGCTGCTGGGCTCAAAGAGATGCGTTCACATTGGCTTTACCAGCGTGTGCGCCTTTCAGCCCCATTGCCTGATTCTTTGTGGGCCGGTGGATGGTGTTAATGAGCAACATGCTGCTGCTTTACAAGGGGCATTTACAATGCTGCAGCAGCTCTTTAAAACAGTTGATCGGAGGGAGGAATGCAAAGCAGAAGGTGGAAGCCAGAATGAAACCTCGCATGCTTGCAGTTGGCATTCTTCGGCTGCTCAGAAGCAATTTGTAGTAGAAAATGTGACTTGTAATCAGGCTTCTGAACATCAACTGAAAGCAGACAGGGATGAAACAGAGGCACAAACTGTAGACCCTGATTTGCAGGGAAGTGAAAATTCAGCACGTGTGCAAATAGACTTAAAAATGCCCTCAAGTTCCATCTCACACATCAAAGAATTCAATGTTGCCACTGAAAGAAATGGCTCTTCAAGAGACATACAGAAACTGCATGGAAAATGCGAGCATCTGGGCAGCATGGATGAGAACTGTAAAAGTGATTTGCCTGTGGACAATCAAAAGAACTGCAGCAGTGTTTTGTTAGCAGGACACAATGCTTATATAGTCACTGCACATGAATGCTTGGATGTTGGCAAAGATCTAGAGAAAACAAGTTGCAATATAGCTCCATTTAAACATGAAAAGATTTGTTTAAGTATTGCACAGAATTATCCCAACTTCCTTATAGAAGCAGGATTGGTTTTGCCAGTAGGAGGTTACTTTGAAATCCTGTTACATTATTATATTCAGTACTATGCAAAACAGTTTCAGCAGTCAGAGGTAACTCTCGTATCTAACGTAGTTGCTGATGCTTTGCTCAGTATTCCCAAGTCTTTGTACGGGACAACGGAACGAAAGAGCTTTCCCAAATTCTATCTTGAAGCCATGCATGCACTCAGAAAAAATCAGACACTGCCTATGAACAAGAAAGGCTTAGAATTAGTGTATTGCAAATACCAGTTAGTCATTTCAGTTCTTCATTGTGTTACAGAGCTTCTTTCCATAGATTTAATAATTGGTATTAAGCGGCCACTGCAAAAAAGTGAGGATTATGACTCAGAAGATGACTTCTGAAATCATTAATAAAGAATGCGTTTGATTATGTGTTTTCCTGTGTCTTCTTGTCAAATGGGTGTATCTCAGAATTCAGTGCTAGGGACTAAAAGGTACCTTTCTAGGCCTGGAGACCTAATGCGTTGCTTTATCCCTAGAAGAAAAGAGAAAGGCTAACAGCTGAGATTGGTAGCTGAGAACAACACAAACTTGCAGTATTGAACATGAGAAAGCATAGCTGGTTTCCGCTGCGGAAGCTGTGCAATGCCATCTCCATCCCCATGGGGAAGATCCTGTGTAAATTCTAGCCAAGGGTGAACTGTGCCTCTTTGGGCAGTTTGAGTATTTATGCAAGCTAGATGTGATTAGTTTTCCTGTCCTGTTAAAAGTTGCCAGGATGATGGAGGCACTGAACTTTAAAGTTATAAGCAAGGGGATTTTAAAGCCCTTTATAATAGGCTGGATTGAATGTTATTTTAAATAGAAATATTTTTGTATATATTGTGTTTTTTAATGGGAAAAATATAACTGTTTTTAGCCTGTTCAGTGTGGGGGCAGGCAGTGGTAGGCCACTGCAGTATATCCCAGTGAAGAATCTTCTTGTCTGATAGGAGACACGGCATTTTTATCCTCCATTGAGGTCACTTCAGTCAAACTAGTAAGGAAAATTTCATATCACCACTGGCTGGCATTGGCTCTGGCAAATTAGTTTATATGGCATTACTTAGTAAAACTATTAATTTTAACTATTCTGGGTGGAGTTGTGGTGCTACTATAAAAGGCTGTGTAGTCATGGGAAAAGTTCACAAAGCAATAATGCAGCTTTGTGTGGAAAACAGACAATTTTTCAGTTCAGACTTCGATAATTTGGGATTTTGTTGTGTCTTTTTCTTCTTCATCTTCTTTCTTTCCCCTCAGGACTTTTACCTTAATAAGATTTGCTTTAAGCTCAGTATCGCCTGCATGTCAATATACCTCCCTTTTCCCTGTGTCTTAAAAACTACAGGTTTGGTGGGGGAGGTTCCTGAGTAACTGAACAGCTGCAGCTGATAAGGGTGTCACATTGGTTCTCTGTGTGCCATTGCCAGTGTTGCGCAATACTTAGAATAACTGTGGGGTTTTTTTATTTGCCATTAAATTTAGTGAGGATGTTTAAAATCATAGGCATAAATTATATTTATCTGCTGTACCTGAGATGATTACAAGTGGAAATCAGTTTTTTTTTTCCCCTATTAGTTTATGCTGTCAGTTTCCCTTTTTAATTGCTTCAGAAGAGTCTTTCTACCACAGTCCTTTGAGGCATTTTGGCAGCAATGCTTTGTTTGACTGCAACTTTCTGTTGGAAGTTTATATATATTCTTAGTAATATAAAATATTGTCATCATTTTTTCCCCTGACTAATACGCTCTTACAGACATCTGCATATGAAAACGCAGTGAAACCTGATGTTCACTAGAGTGATTTCTTCAATAAAGGACTAGAGACGGTAATTCTTTTTTTAGAGTAATTTTTGGTGTGTGCAGAGGTGGGGGAGAATTAAACATGGAGAAGAGGGAATAAAATCACATTCTTCTTGTTACCACAAGAGCTGGTGGTTTAGAGCTGCGTGCCCTGCTTGCCTGAACGGCCTCGGGGCCACTCAGGAGCATCTACCAGCCCTGGCACTTCAGCAGGTACCTGGGTTGTGTATTTTAACTTTGTAATGAGTTGACAAAATGGTTTTGCTCTTGCACAAGTTTCTGCATACTCTCTGCAAACTGCTGACCAACTTGTTGGCCAAAGATTAATGATTTGCTTCGTAGTCTAACAACTGCGGTGCAGAGCAGGTGAAGCCTGGCAGCAGTGGGGGTTTGTCTGCAGAAGCTGCTTTTGTATTCTGAAGCTAGGTATTCTCTAAATATAAGTAAAATAAAGAGAATACTGTCTCATTTGATGTTATTTTATTTTTATGTATCTACATGCTTTCAGATTTATTGCAGTTCCTTGAAAAAGGTTAAATCAAAAATATTTTGTTATGCGAATGGCCTTCTGGCTAATTTAAATTGTGTCATTCTTACTGAGAGAAAGTCCAAAAATCTTATCATATACAAAACTCTTATGTTTGTATGCCAGAGACATAAAGGAGAATTTTAAAATGAGAATTATATAAAAATTATTTTTCTGACCTGTTTTGATGGTCACACAAACCGCTCTCTCACTGCGTCCCTCCCCAGGAATGGGGCAGAGAATTGAAAGGGTAAAGGGAAAAGAGACTCATGGGTTGAGAGAACAACAATTTAATAACTAAAGTACAATAATATTGAAAAGAACAATATATACAAATAAACAAATGAGTGATACACAGTGATACTGCTCACCACCCAGTGACCAAGGCTCAACCTGTTCCTAGCTAACAATCCTGGAGCAGGAAGAGTCCCAAAACTGTACTCCTGGAACAGAGGTAAGAGCTCGAGCATCCCAGACAGAGAGCTGACTGAAGGAGGGAGATGACCCAGGGAAAGGGACCACCCTGAGAGAGCCAGCCTGGAGCAAGAAGGGGATCCAGAACCGAAAAGGGATGAGGTTCCGGAGGACCCTCACCTATATACTGGGCATGACGTGTATGTTGTGGAGTAGACCATCGTCCACTTTGGGTCTCAGTCCTGAACCTAAGATCAAATCCTAGGCTAGTAATTGGGGCTGTGCTCCCTCCCAGCTTCTGTACCGGCAGACACTGGCACAGCAGAGAAGCTGAAATGACCTTGACTGTCCTGGCAGCAACTATAAACATCAGTATGTTATCAGCCGCCTTCTCAGCACAAATCCAAAACACAGCCTCTCACTAGCTACCAGAACGAAAGTTAACTCTGTCCCACCTGAAACCAGGACACCTGTTTCTGGTGAAACCTCTTGAGTGAGAAGGCTCACTGAGTCCGGTCCTATGTTTCATTGACTTCTCTGTCCTTTTATACTTTGTGAATGATCAGTTTTCCCTTTTGAACTACTGATTCCATGTTTTGTGTGGATAAATGAGAACATGGCATGCCTTCCCCTGGGAAAGGAATGTCCATTCCTTGTCCTGGATTCCTGGGGTGGATACTTGTTCAGAACTTGGCTGTTTGGTTTCCAGTCTAAGCACGTTATGAGATGTTCACCGGCTCAAGGTTTAAAAAAAAAATAAAGACATTCACTATTCAGTTAGTCTTTGGGGAGATCAGAGCAGATTTACTTCTGGATTTAGCTCTTTCTTGTCTTTAGGAGTCTTCCCAAATAATTAGCCTGGAAGAGTAATTGTGACCTAATCTTAGAAGATATTTTGGGATCACTGCTGTCCCATCTACTCTCAGAGAAAGGCTGTTTGTAGCCCTAAGAAGCAGTGGCAGTCTGCATTCTGGGCTGCGTCTCCGGTGCTGTCAGTGCCATTTCTCCTCCGCTGATGTTTCTGACCCACTTCAGTAGCTGCCACCCCATTGCAGAGGCTGAGGTTAGCCAGTCACCCTTTTCAGGTACCCTTAGGTGTGCAATTACTCATCACATCTTGCAGCTATCTCTGTTTTTAAAGCTATCTATAAATGTAGCTTGCCCTTTGACAGGTGACATAGGGACAATTCTAAAAGTGATGTCTTGACATTGTGGCAGGGACAAAGGGGTTACCTGGGGCAGCTTGGGAAAATACGTTTAGTCAGAACTGCAGGGAGTGGCATGTTTGGGCATGCACTAAGGTGGTAAAAGCCTATGGGTTTTTCCTCTAGCCCCATTTCCCAGAGATTATTTCTATTTTGTGCTATTATTCTATTATTTTTATATTTCTAAATATGGATTGGCCTCTACACAAAGTAAAAGTTGGGTACATATGAATATGTGTGTTGACTCAAGTTCAAACTCTAAATACAATGTAAAATACAGGGATACTGGTGTTAATAGCCTAAAATTAAAATAATGCTTTTAGAAAAATCTCGGTGTTTAACTCTTCTTTCTGCAGCCCTTAGCAAACCTATATTCTAACAACCCACACTGAAATTCATCAGAATATTTTGAAGATGCTCACCCCAGCTCCAAGGAGTGTAGGTGCATTTCAAGCAAGGTAATCCCATTTGTCAGGTAACAGGTTCATATATACAGGCAAGTAGTTTTATTTTTTTTTTAATTAAAAAAAAAAAGTTTTAAGACGCATGTGTAGTGATGTACAGTGAGACTCGATAGAAAGTGCATCCTGTGCACAGCTCTTGAGAATGGGAATGAGCTATTTACCTGACAAGGACACACTGTTTTTATTTGTTGGTTTTACAGATGCTGGGATTGCACCAAGACAGCCTCTGCTCCCCGGTGCTCCTCCAGCTGCCCTTACCCATTGCCTGACCCCGCCTGCTCGCTGCCCGGCACCTCCCCGGGCCCTTCTCATTGATCTCCAGCAACACCAGCTCCCCATTTACCAAATGGGTATTGCTTAGCTTCTTTAGTGGAAGTTATGCAACGTAAATGTGGCCTTATATTTTCATCCATGGTTACTAACCTTCAGCCTTTTTGGCAGCTTTACAGAGAGTATCTCTAATAGGAACCAGTCACAACAAAGAGTATTATTCTGTTGTTGTGTCACAAATCACCCACTATGGAATCACACTTGCCAGAGGGAGGAGGGGAATGCAATATTTTGTTTAGGAACATAACTGTATAGTGGCATAACTGGTAATTTTATGTTGTTTCTGTAGTTACCTTTATAACAGTTGTCTTCCAGGCTCCACAGGTGGGTGACTAATCATACCACGTGAGAAGATGAAGGAAGACTAAATGATTCACTTGCATATATTTCCTGGGCTTCACTAGGATTGCGTTCGTTTGAGCCTGTCCTTAATTTGCTTTTTGTTATGTAACAAATCTGCTATTAGCAGTACAGACTTCCATTCTTTATTACTAAATTTATTTCTATATTTGTTGATGTTAATCTGTCCCCTTGTATCTTCTTTGGCAAGACTCTTTTAAATCTCACATTAAGAGAGAAACTAGTTCAATATTCAGTTGCAAAAATCTCTTTAATTTAATTATCTCGAAACCTAAGAAACTTTTGTCACCAATAAACCCAAAGATTAAATAGTTGCTTTATTTACTGTGCTATTTCAGACTGAACAAGTCAAGAGAGTAATGTCTGAATTTATAAACAGTAGCTTTGGAAATGTGTTGGCTGTAATTCACACGATTACAGTTTTGCAGTAACATTTTGTGTAAGGCATCATATGTATTCTGTTAATGAAACTAGAAATAGATGTTTGGATCTAGGATTGCACATATTGCTTCCTTCTGAGATTATTACACTAATAATTACTTCTAGGAATAAGAATTTTAATGTTAGCATTCCAAAACTAAAAATAATGATAGCAAAAATGTAATAGATTTAGTATATAGTAGCTACTTTATTATATGATTCAATAGCAGACTAGACTTGGGAAGCGATGCCTATTCCTGTAATAGATAGAGCAGTGCACTCTTGTACAAAACAGTCCTGGCTGTAGGTTCATCAGACAGTTTATTTCTCATGAAATCACCAGCAGACAAAAGAGCTGTTACACTGAGGTTTGTTTCAGTGCGGGATTAAGGGCACATCAATAATATTACTTCCTGTGTGGCAGCATCCTAAGCTACCTACAGCAGACCTCACTATAAAAGTTAATATTTCAAATTTTTTTTAAAAAAGCTATTGTTTTACCAAACAGAGTAACTAACCTGTTTTTGTTTTGATTCCCAGTAAAACAATCCAGCATGGTGATCTTTCTTTTGATAATAATCATGACCTACTTTCAGTGGGTGTCTTCATTTTCCAGGCTAAGCATCTGATTAAATATTACCTTAAAATGTGAATGCAGAGAGTGAACACATGGCAGGGATTTCTCTGTGTATGTGGGGAAAAGGCAGCTCCAGATGAGAGTTACATCCATTGAGTTTTTAAAATTAGAATTGATACATGTCTGGTATCACGTATCAGGATTATATTTTGGAGCAATGAAAGTAATTGTAGAAACCGCTGTATTATATTCATAAGGCAGATGAACTGCATGGGATCTGTTTCCTAACACCAGAAATACACTGAGGCTCTCGATTTCTGGTGCAGTACTGAAAAAAGTACAGAATAGTTACGTAGTGCTGCAAAAAAAGCTTAATCTCTTTTCAGTCTTGACTGCATTGGAGATTTTTATTGGCATGAGGGGGTTTTTTACATACTGGTTTTAGTAGTACATCCTGAGGACTGGTGCCCTGCTACAGGGCTGCTTCTGCCATTCCTGTCAGTACCAGGGGTAGCTCTGCCCTTGCACTCTAGCAGTCATCTGTTGCTTCACTTTTCAGCTTTTCTAGTACATGCTGCTTCAATAAATCTGTTGTTTCAGTCTGACTGCTGCATTTTTAATTCACAGAACAAAATAAAGAGCAAGTTACTTAATTTTGAGATTGATTAACTTGTGTGTACGAAACCTTTCTTCATAACTTACACACCTAAGAAGTTTAGAACTGCAGTAATGTAAAGACAATTTTTAGTAAGAAACACACAGTACTTCCCAATATGAAACCCATCAGGTTTTAGCACTTGTAGTTCAGCCTGCATGCTCTCTGTCCCCACAGTGTACAAGGAGTGGCAGCTTCTTGCTGACTGATGTGGGAAATTTTAGCCAAGCAATTCAATTGTTTCCAAAAAACAAATTAGAAGAGATACTTTGTTTTGCCTTCATTTTGTATGATTGATCTTTTATTTGAGATTCTTTGCAATCCCTTTGCTTCACTGCTGGGAGGACAGTTCTCTAGCTTGTTCTCTGCTGAGGGAGCTGGAAGGAGATATGAACCAGGCAGCAAAAACCATCTGAAGCCAAATCCTCTACTTCCTGTCCTGGGTCTCTGAAATAATGTGCTGCTGGGCTGCCTTCTCATCAGGTTCACTCTAGTGATGCTTCTGTACTGAAAAAAACAAAAGCTGTTCAGTCACATACAAGAGGGGGCCTACGGTGCCAAGCCTAGATGTGATACAGTTCAGCTTGCTGTAGTTTTTTATGGATTAATTTGACCAGCTCAGTAAACCTTGTAAGCTGTGTTGTAGGTAAGTGGAGGATTTTTGTGGCATTTCCAAACAACAGATGCTTGTAATACAGCAAGTATCAAAAATCACATTCCCTGTAATCTGTGACATTTTTATCACCTTGCAGATTTTTTCAGTGAGACACTTTTTAAGCCTTAGAGGTTATTAGCAAGTTTTATCAGCACCATTTTGTTCTAGGACTCCTCTCTATTTCAAAAGTTTGTCACTTTGGCCATAATCCTAAGTGTTGCAGAAGATATATCGCTTGGATCTATGAAGAGGAGACAATCTGTAATCAAGCAGAAAGCAAGAAGTTTTCACCTCCTGTTTCATTCCTTCTACTCTCTGCTTGACTAGAGCTCGTGAGACAGTGTAATATGGTAATAACTCCGTGGGTGTGTGGGTGGAGAGAGGAGGGACAAGGATAAGAGCAGACAGGAGATAAGAAGACCCAGTTCAAAAGCAAGAGAGGGGGAAATATGAAGGCTGAATGATGAATAGAGCATAGACAAGGACTGTCATGGAGAAGGCAGAATGTAGAGTCTCGGATGCATGAATGGGAAGAAGCAGCCCCAGCTTCCACATGTCCCTCCCCAGAAATGCAGTAGCAAAGGGCAGACATTAAGTTCTGCTCTCCCCTTGGAAAACTGGAAAAAGACAGTTGCCAAATGGAAAAAAAAATTCCACAAAACTGATTTTTTTTCCTGTGCGGGTGTAGGAGAGTAACTACCACAGAAAGCCCTAGAAGCCGTGGAGACAGCCTGTCTGTGTATCCCAGGGCAGTCTGGGCATCCCAGGGCAGTCTGGGCTGTAAACTTGCGACAGCCGGAGATAAGGATTCACATTGCTATTCCTGAAGCTCAAAGAGTCTAGGGGCGGGTGCAGAAATTACTGGGTGTGGATTACATTTGTTTAGATAGCCCTTCTTGCCCTCAATGGCCTGAGCCTCTGGAATGCGCTTTGATCCTTAGGTACTTCCAAGATCCAGGCCGGAGTCATCAATAATACTCTGTTTGGCTCCTCTGCCTCAGTGGCAAGGGGTTCTGGGCTTGGGCTTGCATAGTTGCTTGTGCCTGGGGAATACTGCGCAAGTTAATGTTACAGGTCATGCAGTGAATAACACAGGGTTGTAATGGGAAGCTGCTGGGTTTACTGCTTTGAAAATAAGTGGACGAACTCTTATTAAAGTCATAAATTATAATCTGATAAATTTGCTATCTGCTAGGCTGTATATAATTAATCTAAATTGACTTCTGATAAAGCATAGAAAGCCTGTTTAGGACCTCTAATCTTATTTTTTTTGTAGTGAAATATAACAGGAATTCAGTGCTTTTAGCCTCCTTATTGAATTGTGGGGAAAAATAATTTTCTTGTATAGTTCTGACTTCTCATAAGACTGAAAAATTTCAAGATAAAACAATTATTCTAAAAATCATAGATTTCCAGCATCTCAAATGCCAATCTCTTGTTGATAGTGTCTTGTTTGTTTAATAGCTAGCACTCATGACCATGAAAAAGGTCTATCCTCACTGAAAACAGCAGGTTTCTACTTCTGCATATTCAGACCATGAACCTCTAATCCAAATGTATTCAAGTGATTGTGAACAGAAGATACCAAATATACAGGGTACCAGACCAGTAAAATTAATTGCCTGGTACTTTGGAGCAGAAAATAATCGATACCAGGTTTTTTTCTAATTAATAATTCTCGTTGTTTCTCCTACTTAAAAAAAAAAAAAAAAAGGTGGTTGAAATAAAACGTGAAGAAGATGACAGATTGTTCTCTTGCTATTGTATTTAACATATTGGAGTTTTAACCATTCCTTCTGTGGTGTCTATAGGGTTTTGTAAATATGATTCATATCTGATTTTAAAAACTTTTTATTAATTCAGTATCTGCCTGACTTTTTAACATTTTAACTTCAAGGATCAAATTATAATAACAATGTGGCAAATTTCTCTGAATACCATGAACCATTGAGGAAAATCAGTGAATTTGGTCTTCTGGAGTTTTATAACAATGTATGCCTGAGGGTAGGATTGGGTCCCAAATCAGCGGCATTTGCAAACTGTGTTTAGTATTTCGTAAGCTGTACAGCTTTTTAACAATTTTACCTTTACATTTTGCCACTGCTCAGGTTTATAACAAGGACTGAATCTGTATCGAAATGCAGATAAATAAATTTCTCATCATTATTCCCTCTGGATTCCTGTTGTCAGAAAGAGTGGGTGTTCACATCAGAAGGTAGAATAAATGCTACTGCCTTGAAATGCTGCCTCTACAGCTCCTGATGTTATCACATTTGTCATCGTGAGCTTTCTAAATGCTCCAGTTTTGACCTTGGAATAAATTTGTTCCACTCATAAAAACACCCACATCTGTAGGCAGAAATGTGTGCGAGTACCTTTCTTTAGTTTCCATAATGTGACATGTATTTTCCCTCACTAATTTTCCTCCCTTGCACTGTTTTGATGTGCCATGTGATGCTGGCCATTATTTATCTGTGTTTTTTCCTCAAACTTGAGAGTTGTCACGTTCTGTTAAAATTGTAGATGCCAGAATTTCTCTTGACTTGTTACTTAGCTGTTCACTTATATTTTAATCACTCTGTTCAAAAAATATGTTAATGTAAGAGTCATTGAATGATTCAATAGAGAACAGCAGGTATGAATATTCAATTTAAACAAGGCAAGTACTGAAGACTTTTCAAACTTTTCACAATCATAAACAGCACAGGATTAATATCTTAGAGTTAATAACTGGATTATCCTAAAACATTTTTTGTTTACCAGAAATTTCTGCAATGGCTTTATAGTTGGATAGTATCACCATGTCATTAGTTTGCTGTTATTGGTATAATTAGTCAGTGCAGTGGTAATACAGCAACCTATATTTCCTGTAAAAATAAGTAACCAACAGTTGGTCTTTCGCAGGAATAGCTGTTAAATATCATGGGGTAAAGACATCAGCTAGAGGAGGAGGCAGAGGTTAAGACCCCAGAGATTTATCATAGCTGGCACTGATTTACTGCAAAGCCTGGCGTAAGTCACATAATGCCCATGTGATTAATTTTTCATTATGAGAGAGTAGTGGGCTTCATATTCATAAAGGTTTCAGGCTGCGCTTTAAATCTCTGGGAACCCAAAGGTGGATGCAGATGCAATCATTGTGTGCTAAATAAATACAATGTATTGGATGTCCTCTCAGTTTCTCAGCTATCTTTTTATAAAGTGTGGAAAGCTGTTTTTACCAGGATTGCAGATATTGTATATTTTGTTCTGACTTTTACCCCTGACTACCGTAGGAAAACTGAGATGTTAATGAGGAAGCAGATACCATTTCCTATGTCCCTTTCCCTTCTAATACAAGAAAAAATCCTGTGCATATTGAGGATCTCTGCATGCAGTACAGTGAAATGTTTAAAACACAATGGTTTTAATGAGCCTGTCCCTTTCCCTTGATGCAGCCATACATTTGTGTCTCTCTTTCCCTGAGCCATTACACATGACTTGAACTCCCAGCAGCTTAGAACAAGTGATAACCAGAATATCTGGCATAGCCCAGCAAGGACAGGCAGTGGTGACTTCCAAAAGGTGTGAAGAGGAGCCCTGGGTCCACCAGTTGAGCCAGCCTTCAGGGGTGAGCTGCCTCGCCTACGGAGCTGGCTGGAGGAGGGATATGCTTTGTCTTTCTCTGTACGAGCATCCTCAGGCTCCTAAAAAGAAATATAGGCAGAATGTATTGCTTATGATGTAGGCAACTAACTCTTCCCTTTACCTAAAGTACTGGGCAGGTGCACGCTCGCGGAGCAGAAACACCCCAGCCAGCCTTGCCAGCCAGTTGGGTCTGCGTGGCAGGGCACAGCTCTGGCTGGGGACGTCAGCACAGCTGTGAGAGCAGTGTGGATGTCCCTGCGCACACAGCACAGTCTCAGCCTCCACAGCTGGATGAGGTGCTTGGGATTTTGTCAGAAAGCATGTCTGGGAGCATAAGTTTATGACCCTAGAGATTCTCTGTGGTTTCCCCTCTCAGCTGAATGGACCATTTAATTATTGTTGTGCTCCCTGCCACGTGGATGGACAAAGGGATGTTTCTACACCCAGCTCCCTGGGCAGCCCTGAGCTCTGCAGCCCTTGCCTAACATATCCCAGTAGCATGGGGTTCAGCCCAAAGTCCCTTGTGAAGGTTGAGGCAGTCCAGGTGTCCAGCGTGACAGTTGGTGGCACAGCACAGCAGTTTGCCTGCAGTGTGAGACTCGCTGGAGCCCACCACCGCCCACAGGAATGCTGTAAGGAACAGGCTCGGTGCCTCGTTGCTTTTTTATCTAAATTTTTATGCCCACTATCTAAATATGCCAGTGTTTGCTTACAGCCAAGTAAAGAATAACATTGCTTTTGGAGAGCTAGTCAATGGGAGACTGGTCTCAAGGGCACTACACAGCATCTTTGTAGCTGTGCCACTGCGTTTCCTCACCCTGCGTGACTGTCCAGAGCTCCAGCACGGCGTGTGTGTAGTGTAATGATGTCCAGTTCAATTATATGACTTTCTCTGTAGCCAGTTGACTAGGAGCCTTGTCATACAGCCTGTCACCAGCTCTGTCTCCTAAAAGCAATGGAGGAAAAGTATATGGAAAACCACTGCACAGGAAGCTCTGTCTCTTCTTCCTCTGCAGCCCTGTCTTTTGATTTATTAGTTCCTTAATCCTAGTTCAGGTCTAATTTTTGAGGAAACAACAAATTGTTACCTTGTGTGTCATTTGGTTTGCTAGGAGAGAGCGTTAAGAGTACAACAGACTATCCATGTAACACTGGATTATTATATTAGAATAAAACCTATAGAGACAGAGACCATTTAGTGGGTTTTTCATGACACATAATTCCAAGATGTGCTTCAGTTAATCATCAACAAACGTAAAAATGTCTTATGATTCTCCTTAGACTGCTAAACTTTCACAATCTTCATGAAAGAGTCTACATTTTGGAAGACTTATTACTGACACTAAAATAATGAGTCCAACACCTACATATTTCTCATTTATCTGTGGAATTTTCCTTCTTTCTCCTTTGATATTGGCGATCACATTTTTTAAAAAGACTAGAAACTTTGTGTTTACACTAATAACAAGTTGAACTCAAACCTCTATCTCAAGATACTTATCTGGGATCTGAATCCTCAGTTTTTCAGTTTCAATGCATCACACAGCAGAAAGAAGCAATTTTGCTCAGATTTTGTCTCACTGGGCCAAAAGCAACCTTGTTTGTTTTTTGTTTTTCTTTTGGGTATGAGAGATTGTTCGGGTTGCTTGGGAGACAGCTATATAATACCTAATTCACAGGATGCCATTCCTGTTGCAATTCTTGTACTCTGAATGTGTCAAGTATTAGACGTTTTACACAGACTTGGACATATTAGTTGTAGTCAGGTTGTTATGATGCTCTGACTTTGAACTTTAATTTCCACAGGTACCTTGACAGAGCATCCTAGCAGCAAGGAGAAGGACAGAGAGGTATGACTGTATTAAAAAGCTGACTAATTATCTGAAGGTTATATGGGAAAGTCAGAGAAAACTGAATCATGTGCCATTAGCAACGGAAACCTCAATTTTCTGTTAAAAAAAAGGTTGATGCATATTGTTGCTCATAAAGCAAACAACAGGTTTTGGTTAAAATCCAGCTGCTGCTGCAAAGGAGATTGACTGGAGAACCACAACCACACGAGTGTGCGGGTGACATTAAATGTCAGAACATTGATGGAACTGGGAAGGAAGGGAAGATTTTTTTGTCTTTGCTGTGCCCAGAAGGGACAGACTGGTCTTGTGCCCTGGGTTGTGCATAGCTGGAAAGCTGCCTGGCCTTACTGCCTGCTGAAAGAAGTCACTTGCAGTGATTTGTTCTAATACATAGAAGTAAAATTCCAGAGTACAAATGTAAGAGACACAGAGTGTACAGTCCTGGAGTTTGAACTCCCCTGTGCATTTGGTGAAACCTCTTTTAGGTTTAAAAATTCAAGGTACTCTACAGAACATGTGCTCATGCAGGATAGAGATTGAAAGGTTCAGGCTTATGAGGCAAAGGACAGTTGGGAAGGGCTGATCCTGAGCTCAGTAAAGCTGCTGAAATGCTCGCATTGACTCCACGGATTTGACTTCAGACAGTAAGTGATGTGGCATGGAAATAGGAGTCGGGGATTGGGCTGTGGGGGCCTCTTTGCATTTGTCTCTGGTTTCATTGAGAGCACTATGCTTGTTTAGTGAGCCAGGGATATCTGCTCTCTGCAACTCCCAGTTCCTGCTGAGCTGCCAGAGCTGCAAGCGCCAGAGCTGGCCATCTTCCAGAGGCGAGCTGCCAGCGCTCCCCGTGATGCAGCAGCCTCCCGTGCTGAGGTTGGCATTCTCTCTCTGACTGCTTCATGCAGCTCTGGAAAACATTCCACAGAAGAGAATTTTTTGAAAAGAAACAACGCTTTGTATTAGAAACAAGAACAGATGTTGACCTCAGATGCCACGTCTCCTTCAGGTATCCTGGATGCTCTTCAATGCCTTATGCAAAAGAAGTTTAGGCACATTTATACTAAACAAACCTAGCTCCCCTCTACCTAGATAAAGAAAGAAATATCTTTCTTTTCTCTTTCCCCGGAGGCACTTCTTCCTGTCCCAGACCCCACATCACAACATGTGAGACCAGGTAAAGGTTGTGCATGCTCCCCATGTTGTTGGACTGCTTGAAACATCACCAAGTGATGATGGAGGAACCAGAAGTCCCAAGAGGCTTTGCAGGCATTTACTTGGGAGGTGTCAACCAACAGGTAAAGGACTGGAGAGCCCCTTGGGCTGAGCTAGTAGTCCTGCTGTTGTCTTCTGGTGCCCTTCATCCTGTCCCCTTCCTTCGTTATTGTTAATATATTTTTGTAAACTCTTCTCCAGCATCTCTAACGGAAGCCTCTGATCTCCTCCAGGCTGCATCTTGCTTCTGGTTCCTTCAGTTCTTTGAGGCTGAGAGGAAAACCAGCTCCCAACTATGGAACAACATGGTGATGGACAGCATTTGGATTTTGGGGTTTTTTAATCCCTGCTTGTCTCCAGATTTTAGGTATGAGGGTATGTGCCTCCTGGATTTGTCCTGGGACAGCTGGGGCAGAGGAAGCCATGAGCTCTCCCTATATCTCATGACAATTACACAGTAATCTAGATTTTGGATGTAAGAGGGAGGCAGACTGCAGGGCTCAGTGTTTCCTAGCTGACTAGGCAGGCTGCCTTTCAGTTCACATTAGCTCCCTGTAAGACAGACTGGCACAGCTCTGTCTACAGCTCATGTTGCTGAGGGGATGGGGTGGGAGGGAGAAGAGCATGTCGCACAGTCAGAAATCTGCCTAACACTCCCTCCTAAATACAAGCCAAGAAAGGCTCGTCTTCTTGATGACTGCATAGCAGGTGATTGCACATAAATGCACACTGTTAAAGTTCATACCTGTGTATAATTACATCGTGTCCCCCACTGCCTTTGTCCACTTTTCTACTTGGTCCATGTACAGCATTTATTTAGTGTTTTTTACTAAATGGTGGTCTAAGTGCAATCCAGGGGAAAGCCACGGATTAAACATAATGGCTCTCCTGGAAGAGGCAGTAGTTGATGCTGAAGCATTTCAACTCTCTTCATTTGCTAATGCTGTAAAAGCTGTCAGCTCTTTAAATTGATGATGGCCCTCTAAATTCATCAAGCTTTTTATTTTTTTTTTAAATAGGTAATCCATCAGAATGGCAAAGTACCTTTGGAAAGAAGAGAATTGTGATATTAAGTTCATCTAGAAGTCACAGAGAAGAACACAGCCTATCTGTTAACTGTTTTACTTCAATGCCTTTTGCTGATATTGAGAGCTTAGAAGAGCTCAATAGTGATTTCAATTACTTGTGTATAAATCCAAAAAATTACAGTGAAGTTGGTCCAGATTTATATAAGTGAGATTTTGAGAAATATCTGCACAGTTTCCTTTCAGGCTTTAGATCTAATTATCTTAATTAGCCTCTCAATTCAAGGGTCTGATTTCCACCATGGTTAATGAATTGCACTTATACTTGGTGACTGAAATATCTCGCTGGTTTCTTAGGGAATATTCTAAAGACTCCTCATGAGAAAAATAGCCTCAAAGTTCTCCAGCTTTGTTTTTCCAAGTATAAAGACTAAATATAGTATGTGTTCCTCAGAAAATGTGAGTGACAGGGATTAGTAATTAATGAACAATGTGGCCTATTTACAGTCCTACCAGCACAGAATTCACTGTGGCATGGAGAACATCAAACAAAACAACTCAGTTGACTTTCATGCATTTAAAACAATGAGGAATAAAGGCTTAATCCAGGCTAAAACTGCAAATGCTCCCTGGGTTTAGTTAACACTGATAAAAATATTGAATAATAGCTAAGAAATAAGCTGAAAGGTGAATTTTTAAAGGCTGGAAAATACTGAATAAAAGCCCCAAAGTATTTAAAGTTGTAGTTGAAAATGAAGTTGTGTTCTGTGAGATGGCTCAAAGAAGTCTTTTAGAAAGTCATCCCCAAACCCATGGCTTGTATTCCATTGTCATTGTTTTTAATCCCTGCCAGCCCATTTTGAAGGTGGTATATTGTCACTGTGAAGCATACCTTCAAAAGTCTACAGTGTTTATTAGAAGTTGATAATTTTCACATGGTTTTCTTTTAAAATAAATCTCAGTGCTGGGTTCCAGGGTCCCCAGTTCCTCAAGCCTCATTTAGGAAGGGATGCCCTTGCACTTTAAGCTTGATGCCCTGGGCAGGGGTGGAAAGGAGAGCAGAGCTGTGATCCTAAGCAGGATGACTCCATCCCACATGTTATCCGTGGAGGAAAGTGAACTTGTGCAGCAACTGCCAGAGGGGCCCCAGGCCACTGAGGTGATGGTAGTGGCTCTGAGTGAGGGCCGCAGATCACGTTCTTATCCCCTCTGGAGGGACATGACATCAGGCATACGCTACCATGTCACATAGCACTGAGGTGCTGAAGCCACCTCTATGTCTTGCTATCTGTATAGTGCTCCTGCAGCGCCAGGAAAGGAGCAGCAAGCTTCAAGTGTCCTGAAATTATCAGGTAAGCTACTGGATCGAATAACCTTTAAAGGATTGACGTGTCTCCAGTTCTTGAGACGCATACTGCAAGCCTGCTTTTTGCTGTGTTGTCATAAAGTAATGCAGCAGCTCGAGCAGGAATTCCTGCCCTTCCCCACAGAGGTAATGTGAATTATCCAACAAAAGCACTCCTACTCTCCATCTTAAAATATTGCATTTTGTATCCTCAGAACTGGTCCTTTCCCTGATTACCGCCTCGTTTTGTTCTCCCCAGCCAACTTCTTAGAGCACAACCCACTACTTAAGCCTGCCTCTACGCATGACTTCATCCCTGTCTTTCTCTAATGCCATGCTCCTGGAGAAGGTGAAGTTGGTCCACCTCCACCTCCAGTAGCTGTGAGTAGGAGAAAGTATTTGCTGGTTTCTGTTCCCTTATAGAAATAAACCAATTCCTTCATGAAGCAGATTTGCAACAGTGCTTTTGAGTTTCACTGTCTACCTCTGCTTCGCCTCAGGTATCAAACAGCCACAGCAGGCATTTGCTGCCTGCTATACTACAAAACTTCAGATACTATCCGTAAGAGCTGTGCACAATTTTGTGGCAGTTCAGTAAACAATGTACATGGCTTCTGTGCTCCGAGTGAGTCAGAGCCCTAAAAATGAACTGTTACTGAACAGCAGGATATAAACTAGGCCTTTCTTTACTCAGCTGAAGCACATAAAGCAACTTATTGCTGGGAATATTTCTCTGACCTTTCCTTCACTGCAAAGAGAGGTACAGTCCTAATGGCTGTTAGAGATCCAAACCGCATGTTTGCCTTATTTATTGTAGCATTTTAATCTGCTAGCTCTTGTGATGCTAATACAAATGAAAATGCACCTTCTCCAATGCGTAGTTTTACTCTTGGTGTATCCAGTGCGGCAGCTTTATCTCTAGAAAACCCAAAAGCCATCTTATTGCATTACTTTTTTGTAACCTATTAGGAAAAACTCTTTACATTTCTTGCACTGGAATCTGCTAGTAATCCTGTGCCTGTATGCCCCACTGAAGAAAGCAGTGTAGGATGAAAACCTCACCTGCCTTCAGGAGCTGGGTCTGAAGGAGGAGTCAGGCTGACAACCAGGGACTGGTGGCACAGCTGGTGCCGGTCAAACGCCAACCCGTTTCCCCCATGTGGGCTGACAAGAAAGCAGACGGTATGATGGGTGTTCGCTTTGTCACTGCTGCAGTAACCCCTGGCATTAGAAAAGCACAAGCATACATTTGCTGCTGAAGTCTCCATCCTTTCCTCTGGTTTAGCCCTGGGTTAAGCAGTAGGAGCCTCATCCAGTACACCTGAATGGTGTAATGAAAAGCAAGCAGATTCCAACTGTGTGTGTGATGGCTGACAGCAGAAGCCTTGTTGTGCCTCACCTTCCCCCCCGATTCTCCGTCTCCTGACGGTTCTGCCTCCCCCTGTCCAGCCTACCTCTGGATCCCATCCTTGCCTGACCCCACAGCCAGACACTTGTGCCCTGCTAGCCTCCTCTCAGAGCCCATGAAGTAAAACATCACTGGTCTTACACGTCATGACCCAAAGCTTTGCAGTCAGGAGGAGGTCAGCTTCTGCCACAGCATGCAAATGACTTTCCTCCAGTCTTTAGCCCCACCTGCCATTTGCTTCCTCTTCTCCTTTGGAGATAGAATGGCTACAGTAATGGCAAGAAGGGGACAGCTTCTAGTAATTTTATTAAATGGAGTTGTGTCTCTTGTGTCCCACCTTAGTCCAGGGAGACACAAACAAGCAGAGAAGTCCCAACAGCCCCAGCCACTACCAGCCTATGTCTGTGGTACCCCTGCAGACAGAGAGGAGGCTGACAGTCCAGCCCGTTCATTTTGTTGGAAAATAAGAAACAAATGTAAATCCCCAAAGGAAGAAGCCAGAAAGGGCCGAAGGGGAAACCTGAGGTCTCTTGCTTGACAATAGGCTCCCCTGAGAGCTGGTTAGCTGTAGACAAGCCCGCAGTGCTGGATGGTGCTACTCTTGTGTGCTGCTCTCTGCCTCGTTACCTGCTGGATGCACGGATCCAGTGGGGACATCAGGCACTTGGATAATTGGGGAGTTGCTGGGGAAAACCTTCGTATCAGGGGATGTAGCCTAGGGTTAGATCCAGAGGGGCTCTGTGAAAGAGTTGCAGGTACACTGAGTTGTCTATATGCTTGCCACATACTGAGGCCTCTTAAATTACCAAGCTGAGGATCAATGCCCCTTGTCATTCCCTTCTCCTGGTGGAGTCCCTCTTCATCCTGGATATCAGTATCTCTGTGTCTCTCTGGTACAGCTCTGTAACCCAGCACACAGCAGCTGGATTTTTGGTAGTAACTAAACTCCTTTAAAAAAAAAAAAAAATTACTCATTTAATCTAGGCTTTTTGCCTGTTCCTCTTAATTGTCTTCAACAGGTACTTTCAGGCACTTACTCTCCTCCCCATTTGCCCTTTTTACATGGTTTGCAATTGCCACCACTGTTACCCTGGGTGAACCTGTCTGCTTGTTTTTTGATGAAGATCAAAACCCTTGAGTTTTTCCCCCTGAGGCAACAATTTTATAGTGCAGTGATTGGTTGTGTGAGGACCAGCTTCCTCTGGTTTATGTTAACCCAAGTGGCAGGTCACTTTCTGTGTGTCCCTTCTAGGGGCATTAGGCATTTTCACAGAATCACAGAATGTGATTTTATAGACCTCATATCCGTGCCTTTCTTTCAGTTCTCATTTCCAAGCGGAAGAGTCTTGTCTTTCTCATACAAAGCCTTTCTCTGCCTCTATGTTCATCCCCCTCACCTTTTTCTTTATGTTTTCTGTCCCTGCTATATATATACATATATACACTTGAAAGAACTGGAACAGTGTATGATACATAAGGCATGCATGCACCCAGCCTTGTCACAGTCACAGAATGCTGTTTCCTCTCCTCCTTGCCCCTAACATTGCTTCCTTTGTGACCATCACCTCTGAGCTGGCATTCTGTGATTCCCAGTGCCTTTGAGGTCTAGGTCCTGAGTGCCCACAGCTGGCCCAGTGCCAGTGCCATGGATGGAGACCTACACCCACGCTGGTGGGGCCGGCCCTGTGCATGCACTGCTGGACTTCATTTCTCCTTCACTGCCCAGCTTGATACCACGGGGCTGTGATCTGCAGCTCTTCCCAGGCATCAGCATCAGAGCGAGTGGTCCTCGCTGTCCCCAAGCAAGCCCCTTGGCAGGACCTACTCTGTGTTGTGCTCTTGAATGTAGGGCACCGGCTGCAGAGGGCAGATGCTGGTGAGTGGTCGGGGAACATGGAGAAGGCAACTTCTGTGATCATCCAGCTGCACTGGTAGGCAGTCCTGGCATTCGGGTGTTTTATCCCCTTGCAGAGAGGAAGGATCAAAAATATCACATGTGGTCCCTTGTCCTTGTGCTGTTTGAATCATAGAATGATAGAATGGTTTGGGTTGGAAGGGACCTTAGAGATCACCTAGTTCCAACTCCCCTGCCAGCCAGACCAGGTTGCTCAAAGCCTCATCCAGCCTGGCCTTGAACACCTCCAGGGATGGGGCATCCACAACTTCCCTGGGCAACCTGTTCCAGCGCCTCACCACCCTCACAGTAAAAAATTTCTTCCTAATATCTAACCTAAATCTGCCTTCTTCCAGTTTAAATCCATTACCCTTAATCCTGTTGCTACATGCCTTTGTAAAAAGTCCCTCCCCATCTCTCCTGTAGCCCCCTTTAAGTACTGGAAGGCTGCTATATGGTCTCCTTGGAGCCTTCTCTTTTCCAGGCTGAACAGCCCCAGCTCTCTCAACCTGTCCTCATAGAAGGAGGTGTTCTGGGACGAGTATGGTCCAGATGAGCTTGTGACGTGACAGCAAAGTCTCTTCAGTCCATATGGGAAAGCGGAACATGCAATCTGGGCAGGAGACAACTAGTGCTGCCTGGCCCAGCTCTTTGGTCATATCTTGAAATTATTATGAAGCTGAGAAAAAACTGGTGTCTGCTGCTGAGTGGTGCGTGGCTGGGCAGCCTGGCAGAGCAGGTGGGCTGTGAGGCAGGAGCACAGCTCCGGGGACCCTGAGTGGCAGTCATCATGTCTGTGCTCGCAGACTGCCTTCTTCCCACCAATCCACCTAACCTACCAAGTCCATGGGGTAAAAACACCCCAGCCGAAAGGACAAACTAATACCAAGCAGCTCAGTGACAAGGATTTGTCAGAATGGTAGCACTGAGCTGGCAGGCAACCTTTTGCAGTGCAGTTGTTTGTCAGGAAAAGCCCACGCTTGCTTGTAGTGCTACCAACACCAGAGGCCAGCTGATATGGTGCCTGTCCTCCCAGCCTCTGCGCCTCGGAACAATTGTTCTGTGGTGACTATTATGCCCTGTACAAAGCTCTTATGTAAAAGAATTGTATTCTTTCCAGCCTGCCCCTTCAACCAAGCCCTCTCTGAGCCTTGGGACACATTGACTCCTATTAAATAGGAGTCACTTGAAGCGTTTCAAGAAGGCTTTGCTGTGAAGGTCTGGGTTGCCCTTGGCTCCCTCAACAGCCTCTGGGATGAGCGAGGTGCCTCTGAAGGGTGGTTTTGTGCCCCACGAGCTGAATCCCTCCTTGAGGGGTCCCCATTTTACCCCAGCGCATGGAGGTTATTAATTCCTTGTAGCTGTGTGTTCGATGCCTGGTAGTTGTTGCGATGAAACTGGGCTCTTTCTGAGCACCAGAGAGGGAAGTGTTGCATCCCTTTTGGCACAAGGCCAGGCACTGGATTCTTCCAGAGAAAAATAAATCTCAGGGGGAAAATAATAGCTCCCTTATCCTAGCACAAATCTGCCGGCGTCATTAGAGCAAAGTAGCGAATGGAAAAGACAGTCACTCATCTTATTCTGAGGGAAGAGAAAGTATCCAGAGAATTTTCTTCTTAATTTTTATTCTTTTTCTTTTCATTTTAATTTAAGCCTTTTCTCAATAAATAAAGACTTCCAAATAAAATCTGCTGTACATGAGTGAATCATTGTCATGCTCTTTCTCCCTTGCCTTTAAGAAATCTTACAGGATGAACAATGTTGCACATGCTGAATAAATAGAAAATAATGAAGATAATTAAGTAAAAGAAGTGGATCTTGCTATCCATTTTCAGCTGAGATGACTGTAAAACAAAGCTGGGAGTCATGAGCTGTGTGGTCTGCAGCCAAAAATCTCCCTGAAAAGTGGGAGCAAGCTTCTTGTGCCTCACCTGCGTGCAGGCAGCAGACTTACCAGATGCAAACCCCAAGGACATAATATTTTAAATGAGGTAAGAGCAGAAAAGTCAGATGTGTTTTCCCATTGGCACATCTGCTGCAGGAGAATCATGCAAAGCTGAGCAGAAAGGCAAACTCAGAAAAACTCTGAGCCTGTTACTTAGCTAACTCTTGCATAAGCAATTGTCATCAGGCTGGCAAGAGGTCAGCTGTGAGAGATGAATGGCAGATTGACTGGCTTAATTTGTTTTGTTTTGTTGGGTTTTTTTGTTTTTATTTTCATCTGGGCTGCTTATGCTTTTTTTTTCTCTTTTCCTGTTTTTCTGCCTTGTGCACCCATGGCTCTTTTTCTCTCTCTTTCTCCCCTTACCCATCGCTGTGACAACAAGCAGATGTTATGCTCTGTCAACTCATCCGCTGCAAAGATTTTTTCGTCCCATGAAACCGAACCTGGAACAAAGCTTTGGGAGAGCTGACGCCACAGGAGAGTGCACACAGATACCAGGCAGGGGTAGCCTCCAGAGAAGAGTAGATCCAATAGGACCCAACCCTCCCAGATCCTCTCCTGAATTGCTTCTACCTCATAGCACTTAAATGGGGTAAACTTGTTCAGCTGCTGCCTGCCTGCCAGCACACTTTATCCGTTAGTTTTGGGTGTAATAAACCCATGGCAATTGTACATTATGTAGGCAGCGCTCGCCTTTGCCTTCACAAGGGGCCAGTTGTGTCCATACTGGAGAGTGTGGGCTGGATGGGGCTGGTGGTCCAGCTCTTGGACCATGATGCCTGCTCATTTGTTTCTCCTCCCAGGGCATTTCCACACTCTGCGTGGCCCAAAGCAACACCTTTGGTCTAAAGGGAGGGATGCAGAGCTCCAACGGTGGCCTCTCCCAGCCTGCCAACATTTCTCACACCAGCTGTCCAGAGGCAGCGGTGCTGCAGGTGCTGAGAAACCCACTCCAGCTGGATTTGAATAAATCATGTACTTTGCACCTGGAAAGGACAACTGCAAAGGACATCTCACATGACAGCCTCTTGCAGCAAACCCCTTCCTTTCTCTGTTCTTTGTGCGTGGCCGCAGATCCATCCCACCTTGTGCTTGCATCAGTTTAATGTCTGTTCCCATCTGCACATAATAAAAGCACCTGTTCCCTGAGACAACTGCTGAAGAACCTGCAGATGGATTCACTGACTTGTTGATTTGGGCTTTTGCTTCAATGTACTATGCAGATTTACTGTCCCATTTGCTAATTGGGGCCACAGTGATGGCACAAGCAGTAGTGCTCAGGCAGAAATTGCTGCACAGCTTGTGGGTGCCAGATCCATACATGCTCCTGGTTCATTTACCTCCCATAGCACTGATCTGATGGCTGGTGTGTGCATCAGGTAAGCCCCAGGGGACCTCTGCCCCATGGTCCTGCCTGCACACTGCCCGCAGCAGGCCTCTGGGGTGTTCAGTCGCACAGCTGAATGCTGCCCTCAGCTCACGGGTGACTTCCAGAAGGGGAAGATGAGTGAAAGCTACTCTTTCTGCTGTGTCACCTCAGCTTTGCTGGAGAATTGGCTTCCAGAGCATGCCACGGGGCTGGCAGAGGGGCAGGACATGCTGTGCTCCAGCAGGCAGCCATCTGCCTGCAGCTGCCAGCTCGGGATCACCCACGGGCAGTGCGGTCACCCCAGGACACCTCACCAGGTCCCAGGCAGCTCGGATGGGGGTGTACTGTCACTGTTTGATCAGGCACTGCTCAGTCAACCGGAAGACTCATATACTTTGGCCACTGGGCACAACAGAAACGTCACCAGCTGTCCCCGGGGACATACATGTATATGTATGTATATATATACATACACATGTGTAATAGCAGGCTGAACTGGCTACATAGCTCAATGCCCTCAGCCTCGATGAAGAGCTACCCCTTCTGCACAGGGGCAGGGTTTGGGAGGAGACTGGTTCCTGGTGGCTGAGGTGGGCATGCAAAGGTGGAAGGTCACCACGGGAATACATTCAGTGTGGGCCATGCAGGCATCATAGACATTTGTGCTAGGCTAACGACTCATTTTGGATGGAAAACAAACACCAGGAGTGCTGTGTTGTTGACAGGAGACTTGCACAGACATTTGGAAACTGTTAATTCCCATTGTCAGTCAGTCAAGGGCTAGAAACTGGCAGTGGATTTGGAAGGTAAATTCTACTGTGTAGGAAGTTTTCACCTTGCATCTTCTTTGGATAAGGACACACAGGTGATCAAAATAGATTTGGCTCATGCAGGCTCCTTAATTCCATTTTTGCTTAGTTAGCAAGGGATATCACTGCACCATGGTAGTCATGAAGCCCCAGCAAAGCCCAAGCATTGCTGGCTCCAGCTCAGGAAGCTGTTCACCAGTGACTTTGATTCTAACCAAGACGGCCTTCAACTGGCCGCCGAGAAACTGCCCGACGGATACGGACTAAATGTCCAAACAGAGGTACTCAGCAGCTTGTCACTTGCCTGGGAGGCCAGTCCAGGAGAAATAACACCAAAAATCTGTCTGCCTCTCATGCTGTGAAGCTGTACCTGTGCTGGCCTGAGAGCGGTCACTCAGTCTCCTCAGAACCTTTTGCCTTCAGCCTGTCTTTTCTGTGGCTGGTTCATACTGAGCTGGGCTTATGGTCCTTGACAGCTGAGATCAGTGGCTGAGCCTGGCTTCAGAGACTGCATCAACAAAAAAAACCACAGCTGAGCAAAACCAGCAGCTGCCCTGTCTGTCCCAAGCCTCAGCTTTGCTTTGTCCAGATGCTCTACCATTGGTGTTTGCCATTGCCAATTTTTCATTGTTTCTTTCTCTCCTTTTTCTCTAAAGAATTGCCCTTGTGCCATTGCTGTTGCCCAGCTGCTTTGTAGCCACCTTGAGCACCTTTGTTATTTGCTTGTAGGGAAGAGCCCAAAGGACTTCAGCTTCCTTTCAGTCCCAACCACACCAGCTGAAGACAGCTGTCCAGGCTGTTGATGCTTCCAGATGTGCGTTTTCTCCAGAGTTTGAAAAGGGGAATGTTGTGCCAGGCTTGTTTGGTCTTTTGGATTTTCAGGAGGAATATGGGTCTTCTATGCCAGCTGGCTTATTTTTTGATGTCACAGCCTGTTGTGTGCTGTGCTATGACGGTGTTAATTCAGCATCAGACCCTAAAGGGGTGTCCACCCTGGTGCTGGGTGTGTAGTCTCAGCTCTGCTGCTGCTCCCTGTGCCTGTGTCCTCGGCCAGTCTGAGTCCTCACCATCACGGTGAGCAATTGCTTCCTCCAGCATGCAGCCTCCCAACCCAGAGTCGCAGCTCTGGAGGTTCATGGTGGTACAGCTGGCATGGCTCGCAGCCACCTGCCCAGGGCTAGAGGGGCTTCAGGTCCACCCTGGGAACTGGGTAGCACCACCCAGAGCAAGGGCCTGTAGCCATGGGTCCAGAAACCAGCTGTCACACTCTCGGAGAGAGTGAGTCACTCATAGTCATTCTCATTTTACCCCTCTGAAGTTCAGCCCGGACTATGGCTCCTAAAAATAAATTTATCTGGAGGACAGGCTGCTCAGGGACATCTCCTGGCTTGGATCAGAGGTTACTGAGGCAGCCGCATCTCCTGACCGGTTGCCCAAGTGCTGGCAGTTTTAGTGCTGCTCTCAGGACCTCTGGAGCAGGACCTCTGCAGTATAGACTACCTGGCATGGGCCAGCCCCGTGGATATGGCCTCCATTGAACAGAGATGCCATTTGCCCAGGGAGAGGAAAGCAGGCTGAGTCATGCCTGTCACCAGTGGTGATCCCTGCCAGACCCTCTGCTCCCAGGAAGATGAGGTACTGGTATCTGATCCGGTATGAGACAAGCAAAAGCCAACCAAACAAGCCCCCCAGAGACCCTAACTCACCTCTAAAAATATTCCAGGCCACAGGAGGACAGGCTCATCGGATGTTGGCTGTCTGCTTCGGTTTATCATGTGAAAAGGAAGAAGCATAAACCTTGAAGAGGCGAGGCTGCGGGGGACATGGGGTGCTTTGGGGCTCCCCCAGAAGCGAGGCACAAGTTGAGCAATCACCAAAGAGAAAGCAGGGCCGTGCCCCAGCATTTCAGTTTCACTGCAGGGTGGTTTGCCAAGGCCACTCTCTGTCCCTACCAGCGCTTGTCCTTGTCCTTGGCACATGTCTCCTCCAGGATTGCTTACGCTGGCTTTTCCCTTTCAGGTTGAAAAAAGGATAAATCCATCTCTTTCTGTTTAGCAGACCTCTGCAGTTTCCTCACATTCATTGGGATTTGGGACTGAGGTGGATATCATGTATAACCAAATAGGTTTCCAGAGCTCAGACTATTCTGGGACCTGTCATTTGCATAATTTTGATTAAATACTGAATCAGAGCCCTGAGACTGAACAACACTAAAGTGACCATAGGTGAAAGGAAACTGCTTCTGCCTGGTTATGAAAATTGAATGCACAAAAGAAGCTGTGTTGAGGACAGCCCCCACCACCTGGCCAGGGACCCAGACCGCTGTGTTGGAGGGAAGGGAGCTAAGGCAGGAGTGGCTGGTGCAGATGCTGCCTCCGAAGAGCAATCTGAATACAAGAAAAAGCAAACTCTTTCTCTGTTTTTGCCATCTTTTGGTATTTCTGCAAAACTGAGCTCAGTCAGAAACCACAGCAGGCTTATACTGTTAGCTTTTCAATTACGGGTGAAGGAAACCAGCATTTTTAGCACTGTCTGTCCCACAGTGTGCCAGCACTTGCTGCTCTCTCCTGCTGAGCTATGACCATTTGCCCTTGGAGCAAGAGGAGAAATTACTCGTCTTCATGCTCACACACCAGCAGTGGCTCCCAAGCTCCCAGGGGCCCAGAAAGTGGCAGGTGAGATACTGTCCTATCCCTCGCGTTCCCTGCACCCAGCTGCTCCTCGCTAGCAGCCCCTCTCCCCAAGGCAGCGAGCAGCCACATGCCTCATGGGGGGTCTCGGGCTTTGCAGAGCCCCTCACTGACCAAGGGGCACCTGGCCAAGGAGACCCCAGCCTGTACTCACCAAGGGCCAGCTTGGCTTGCACAGCCCATCACGGGATAGCTCCAGTGTGGGATAGCTCCAGGGCAGAAAAAACACAGTGCCCTGTGGAGCTTGTCCTCTGCACTGAAACCAGCTTGTGTACCAAGCACTTTTCCAGCCCAACAGCATGAACCTTGTGCCTGGGACTGGCCTGTCTTTTTTCGCTGGCTGGGGCATGGCTGGCAGGTGGGGATGAAGACTGGTTGTGTGTCTCCCATAGCACCTCACTAAATACCTGTCCTGGTTTTGGCTAGGATGGAGTTAACCTTCTTCATAGTAGCTGGTGAGAGGCTGTGTTTTGGATTTGTGCTGAGAAGAAGGCTGATAACATACTGATGTTTATAGTTGCTGCCAGGACAGTCAAGGACTTTTCAGCTTCTCTGCCGTGCCAGTGTCTGCAGGAGCAGAAGAAGCTGTGAGGGAGCACAGCCATAGTTACTAGCCTAGGATTTGATCTTAAGTTTGGAACTGAGATCCAAATTGGCCAATAGTCTATTCCGTATCATGGACATCATGCCCAGTATATAGGCAAGGCTCTGTCCAGAAGTTATCTCTCTTGTTCCAGGTTATCTCCTTCTGGGTCGCCCCTCTCTCAGGGTTGTCTCAGTATCTCAGATGCTCAGGCTCTTATCTCTGTTACAGGGTTGCAGTTTCGGGACTCTCCCAGCTCTAGGATCTTTGGGGATGGGCTGAGCCTTGGCCATTGGGTGGTGAGCAGTATCACTGTGTATCACTCATTTGAATGTTTGTATATATTACTATTACTATTACTATTATCATTATTATTTCCAATACTATTGTAGTTTAGTTATTAAATTGTTCTTATCTCAATCCATGAGTCTCTTTTATCTTCACCTCTTTAATTCTTTCCCACATCCCTGGGAAGGGGGGAGGGTGAGTGAGCGGCTGTTGTGGTGTTTGCTGCTAGCCAGGCATTCAAAACCATGACAGTACTTACAGAGCTTCCTTGCCCTGGAGTTTGTCTGTGCATGCTGGAAGGCATTTGGAGACATTTAGCCAACCAGGCGGCTGAGTGCACCCTGATAATGTGTCTGGCTGCACAAAGGGCTGCTTTGCACAGCAGGGAGACCTCTCTAGCTTGGGAGCACTGGGTCTGCACCCACCGAAGCACATGGGAAAGCTTCCATAGGGCTGCTGAATGCAAGGGCAAAGCACCCTATAGTCTCTACACTCACCAGAAATTTAGGGTGAAGAGAATATCCCTTGGCATCAGCAGACAGGCTCTGTCACAAGAGCTCATACCTTTTATTAGACCATCAGACACAGGCAGGGGAAAAAAGCTGACAGGACACAGGTGTCTGTTTTTTTCTGAATGTATCATTTGGTCTAATAAAAGACATGACCCCTCCCTGCAAATATTGCCTCTCCTCTGACCTTATATCATGGCAGTGGCAATAACCTACTTGACATTGCATGCTTCTTCGCAGAAGTGTAGTGGTAAAGAAGAAAATGGTGGGCAAACACACCCACAGAGTGCCCCAGAGAGGACAAGGCAAGATGGAAGGGAAACACTATTGCAAATAATTAAAAATTAATGAAATCCCACTTGTCTGTGTCTTCCCCACTGCTTCTCAGGGCTGAGGCAGCAGAGGAAAAGGGCACTGACTGTGCTCCGAGATGGCTTTTGTCCTGAAGGCTTCCAACAGCAACCAAGGTTTATTTTTGTCCATAATGATGACTCTGGTCCTGCTCCTAAGGAGTGTTAAGCCCGAACAGTTGGGATGTCCTCGCTCAAGACTGTGGCATTTTGTTCTCATTGGCTCATGTCACTGTCAAGCAGATATTGTTGTTGTTTGAAGACATGTAGGTGATGTTTGCTAGCTACCATTAGGCAGTAAGATGTATTTTTAAGTCGCCAGCCTCTATAAACAGAGGTATTGGGCTGGGCTACATCAACCTGTTGGGAGTGTTTTCACATCACCTTATTCTTTGGACGCACAGACTGTGGGCTGCAACCTGTCCCCTTGTGCCAGGCACAAGTGCTTCCTCCCCAGCCTCAGAGACTGATGTGCACCGCATTCAGCTCTCCATCCCTGCTAAAACTCTGAGGAGCCCTTTCCTTTTCTTGTGTAGCTTTTCAGACTCTCCATCTGTGGCTGGGCAGCACTGGGAAGCGGAGCTTGAGCAGAGGCAGAGTGAGCCACTGGGATTTAAGGTTGGTGTTTAATGGGCTGGATTTCTCCTTGATCTAGGGAACTGCGCAGGAAAGGAACCACTTTGAAAACATGGCACCTATTTAATCAGGATGGGGAAAAGCTGCCTGCCCTCCTTCCTGCTGCAACAGGCAGGTGGGGACACAAGGGGCGAACAGTGCTGTGGCTGGAGCCCAGTGGGGGCTTACCTCCACCCCCTTTTGTTCTAGGGTATCATCAGCCCTGGGGGTGATGGTGGCTTGCAGCAGGGTGGCCATGCTGGGGCAGCCTCTGCAATTCAAAGCGGTTCATTGGGATTATTGCTTCCCTCTCCTTAGGGCTAATGGTTTTGTGGTATATGAGCTACATCCTCCCACAAAACTCCAAGCACCCGGATACCACAATCAGTGGGCACAAAGTGTGGCCAGTGGCCCGGGGTCTGCTGCCGCCCCACCTGACCCCTCCTGCAGCCTGGCCCTGGTTAATGGTTCACACAAGTACACACACTCCTCCATAGGTTATATATACAAGGGCATGCATTAGCATATGCACATCATTGTACACACCACCCGAGTACCTACTCTGCTCCACAGCAAAGAAAAAAACACGCAAATAGCTGGTTAAAATGGTCAGTCTCTGGTTTTGACCTTATGCTCCCTCTACTATAAGTGGTACGCTTGGAAATTTCTCCAAGCACATTTTCCTGATCATTGCCACAGAGAACATGATGAAAATGCCCACATTTTAGCTTATGAAGAGCCTTTGTACAGTGGCTTGTCTTCAGCAACATCTAATATGGAAGGCCCCTTGGGCTGAACACCTCACACCTTTGTCACCCAAACTTTGCTGGAGAAATCAGTTCAGATGATTAAAATTTCAAGTTAACTAAGTGTTTGCCAGAGTAATTAATACTTCACTCGAATGAAGAGACATTTCCCCCAGTTCAGCAAGATAGCTTTGGATCAGGACTGTATTTACTAGCGACTAATCTTCCAGTACCCATGGAAATTGAAGTGCAGTCAAATGTTGTCTTGTAAGAGAAACACATTTGTCACTTGAATGTATTTTCAATGCGTGACTTTAATCATTGTTCACATGAGAACTATTAAGTAAATGACTGCTAATTAAAATAATTTTCTAGAAAGAGAAGTTTGTTACATTTCTCTTGCTCAGGTGAGGCTCAGAAATGACACAAAATGAAATCTGAGGCACAGAAGGAGGGAGAACAGCCTATTGGGAGAGGCACAATGATAAGCAGAGGCTGAAGCAACAAAACCCTCAACCTGACACACAAAGAGGAGCTTCACAGTGTTCCTACAGAGCAACAGGGGAAAATTGCACTTATCTTTGTCTGAAATTTTCTCTCATGTTGCCACAAAACTGCAGCCCATGGAGATGTCACACACAGTGCCCCAGCCCCTCTTCCCCTGTATTCATGGTTTTTCCAGGAGGAAAACTGGGGAAAGCATCCAGACTTTGTTCCTGCTTTTTGACCTGCTGCTAAAGGGGCTACTGTGTTTTTTAGAAGACTGAAAACCATATTTATTTACAGTCTTTTTTTTGCACCAGGGAATGTTTTCTGATTTGCTAGCTGGCCACAGCTCTTCTGGAGCTCACTAGTGCCTCTGAATACATCTGGAACTGATTTTCAATGAGGAGTTGTACGCAAATATTAAAATAAAAGTGGAGGCTTTTGCTGCACTCCTGTATGTTTGCTGGAAAGCTCTCGGACAAAGCAGGATGAATACTGTAATTTTTGCAGTAGCACTTTCAGCACTTTCCTGACATGAAAGTGATGTGAAAAAAAGTATTTTCAAGGACACTCAAGCAAAGTGCATCAGTCTGTGTCATCTTTCCAGCTGAAATTCCCCGAACAGAATAATTTAAAATTTTTTCTCATAGCTTGATGACTGCCAGAAGTCTCTCTACATCAGCTTTGCAGAAGGTTGTGGATATTCTCGCAAAATATATGTATACAATGGGCCAGATAGTGTTCAGAGAACACTAACCTCTAGAAGAACAAATGCTTGTTTTGCAGGGTGTTTTGCCAGAAAATAACAAACAAGCACTAAAGAGAAATGTAATACAGAGGATCAGCAACCTGAAAAAAAAAGCAGGAAAGATCAGTAACGTGACATTCAGAAGATATTCTGACCAAAGACTACAGAACAACTGCTGCAGCATCTGCATTTGCATGCCACAAATTAAAATTAAAAAAACCCAACAAACAAACCTGAACTGTCATCCGCTCTCAGTTACCGGAGCACGGCCTCGCCGTTTCCTCTGTGCTTGGGGTAGGCTTCTGTGATTGTATGACACGGCTTTTGACAGGATGACAAAGCTTTAGATGGCACAAGCTACCCTGACCTCCTCGGCATCAGGCACTGCCAATGAGCTGCTGATGGATGATGGGCACAAACTGTAAATCCCCCCAGGCGCCGTTTCTGAAGAGTGTTGGTGATGTACAAGGGCAGAAACACAGATCTAAGGAGGGGCAAGTTTCTGACAGGATCTTTCTGTCTCTTCACGGTTGTCTAGGACCAGCATCAATCAATTTTCTCTCCAGCTACACAAAAGCACAGTTTTATTAGTAATATACTAGTTGGCTTATCTATTTTACACTTACCTGCTTACATGTGGTGCCCGACTGCTGTACCCTGTTTGGCAGAAGGACTGCTTCATCCTGAGGCCTATAGAGGTTTTTTTCTAGGGAGCCTCTCACCTTAATGAACCCCAAAAGGAGTGAGCTATTTATTCATTGATTTGTCATATACGGTCATACTTCAAGAGCAAGATCTCGGCCAAATGCAGAGCCAGATGTACAAACACGTCTTCAGAAGCAGCTCATGGCCCAAACGGACTGGTCAAAGTAGACCAGCCAGACAAAGCATAACAGACAGCAAAGTTTTGGAAGGATTTGTCTCCATTTTTCAGCTCAGGAGTTTATTTAACCCCCTGCAGAAAACACAGGAAATATTTGTTGAGGCTGGGATTTGAATTTATGCTGCTTGAACCCTATTCTAACTTCAGTACAAAGGCCACCTCCAGAGTGATGATGAGCACAGATATAAAACCAGCCTGGTTTTGCCTGATGCTGCTGCACAGCATCAGGTGCTGGGTGGCACCACAGCAGGACAGCGAGCATCCAGCCATGCGTACAGCACCGTCGATGGCAAAGCAATAAATGTCTTGAGACATAAATTACCATTCATGGTCGTAAAATGAGAAGAGTCAGCCATAAAATACGAGCTCTTATTTATGATGGATGTGCCTCAAGCAGAGCTTTCTGCTGCCCACAAATCAGAATGTATGGATACTTTAATAGAAAGTATACCCCAGCTGGGTTTGGAAAGATCCCATTTTGGGTAGCTACAGAATAACAATAGGAGGCTATTTCTAGAGGAGAAATTGCCTAGTGTGTGATTTGGCCCTTGTTGCTCACCAGGCCCAGGGCAACAGGTACCTGGTCACCCATACTGGTGACATCAACCACTGTTTTGTCAAAGTTGCCTCTGCTGTGGAAGATCCAGGTCACTGGCACAGGACAGCCCATGAAGGCTGGTCTCAGCCTGGCTTTGTCATGTCACCAGTGCATGAGCTGGAGTGACCCCCGGCCAACCAAGGAGGGTGTTCCAAGCATTCAGATTAGTGTGCCGATGGCCCCATGACTTTGAGATGCTCAGCCTTTGTGCCGCAGTCCTGGAGGCACCAGCCTGATGGGGACACTTGCTCCAAGCCACCTCTGTCGCATTGAGGTGTTTGGCTGCAGCATCAACCACAGCCAGTGAGAGTGGCCGGTGTGGCTTCGGTCATCTTGCTCCTACATGCAGAAGAGCAGCCCAGAGCCTCCATACATCAAAGTTTTGTAGCTATTTCTCTTCCAGTGTTTCCAGGGTTGGCTACACACAGCCCTTTACATCAAGCCCCTGTTCTCCTGCAGGATGAGGGCTCTTCCAGGGACATTTGCTGTCACCAGGGGACTTCGCTTTGCTGGATTTGGGGGCTAGAGCCTTGCCAACAGCCTTTCCTGCATGCCAGGCTGTAAACAGGCTCTTTGTAGTAAGATGGGACTTTACTTCAGGCTGTTGCTAACTGATGTAATAAGCAAAATGATTGAAATACCTACATTGGGTGATTTTTCTGCCCAGGCCTAACAAGAATCTGCAGTTATGAGGCCTGACCAACAGCTTTCAATATGTATCATCTTGAAAACAAGCCACAGTTTGCACAGCAGCTGGTACCAAGTGTGTTGCTATCCCAACCTCCAGCCAAGCAAAGTCTCTCTCACACCACAGTTTTGGTTTGGCATCTGAGGAGGAATGGGTTTGTGCTATAGCTTTCAAGCCTGATTGGACTTAATATGTTGGTTTTTCCTGTCTCTCTGTCAGATGCTGAAATCCATGGAGAACTCCAGCCTGGGTTTTTGCAAAGTGCTGATTTCATCCTTGCAATCCTGCCCTTGTCTTTTTTCCTTCCTCTCACTGATGAAGGAGGCAAAGGCATTGGGTTTGTCTTTCCTCACTCCTGCTGCTTCTGCCAAACCAGGGAAGTTCAGTGACAACTTCAAGGAAAATCAGAAAGTCCCTGGGTGGCTTTCCTTCATCAGTTCTGGCTTCAACTGTGGCAAACTGGGAGTGGAGCCAAGCTGCCATCTGGAGCTCCTGCTGCCTGGCCAGGAGCTGCCTCCCCTGGGCTCTGTCTGCAGGGCCAGCAGCGCCGATGCTCACGGCCACAGCACTGAGGCTGGGATGGAGCTGGACCAGATTTGCCTCTTTATTCATGTGATGGCATTTGTAGTCAACACAAGGACCTGATGGGCAGTGCGGGGGATGCCTGGGCTCACACACCTCTGATTTCTTCTTCTTTGAAGGAAGGATGAGTTTGATTTTGCAAGGCACCAGGGCTTTTAAAATCCATTCTTTTTCGTTGCATCTTCTATATGTGATAGTTGCATTCAGTACAGCCTAAAATGTCTCTTTAAAAGGTGTGGGATCTATCACAGCATGTCAGTTTAATCTAGTTAAAAATAAAAGGACTAAAAATTGAATTTTTGAAGCAGCTGCAGCAGCGCATGCAACACATCATCAACTTTGCCCCAGTGCTGCCCGTGTGAGTACTGTTCTTTCCTCAGTAGTGACCCTGTGCAACAAGCAGCATGCCCACATTGACTGTTGTCTACTTCTCTAGTTTTCAGAGGCAATGGATCATCAGTGGCATCAGAGACTTTCCTAAAATTGGTTCAGACTATTAAAGGAAGGGCAGAGGCAGGGAGAGGAATGAGAGAGTGACAACCTGGTGACATGTTCATTCAGCTCCTCTTTCTCTACAAATGAAGTGTGTAACTGAATTTGAAAGAGACTGCTAAAAAAAAGGGATTTAGAGACCATTAATAATGAATCACCCAAGGAGATGAGTGTCCAGTGACTAACTTTCAGGAGGATGAACATCTCCTGTTGTTACTGGGTTATCTCCAGTCCCAACTATAACAGGGGTTGTGTTCCAGTGATGACCCCTACCTCAAAGTTTGCAATCTAAGTAGGAAAATCAGATGGGGAGCCAGGAGATGTCCGCATTACCTTTTCCTTGCTCTACCTGTGCACTGACTCTGATGTTGGCAGGAGCCCTGCACTGCTCCAGTGCCACTGCACTGCTGCTTGTGCCAGGCAGCTCATCCACAACTACTACAAACAGAGCCACACTGTTGGCAAAAAGGGTGCCAGCATCCCTGGGGAACAGACCACGATGTTGAATTCCCATTGAGTTTGGCTCAATGTGTACAGGGGATGGTTTCTCCCCAGGAAGAAAGTCAGATGAACAGAAGTGATGTTTTGTTCCTGACTGGTGACTTTCAAATGCTTGAGATCTCTCTGTCTGACCACGTATGCCGCTTGTGCTGCAAAGAGGCAAACTATTACAGGCAGCATTTTGCAAAAATTATATGCATCCCTGGTAAATTAAAACCACTGCTGTCTCCTAGGCTGTTACTCACCTCTGACATGCAGCACATATCGCTCAAGCTGCTTGGGGTTTTGGATTAGGAGCTCCTGCTGTGAGCCCTGTCTGCCCTTTTCCTCCCCCCAGCCATTTGCTCACCCTCCCCAAGCACTCCTGCCCACTACCTCCTTCTCAGCAGTTATTTATCAAAGTGCAAGCTGAGTTGTCAAATGAGAATGAATAAATATTAATGCTGGAATATTTTCTAGCCCTTAAGGCTCTGATCCTGCAGTTTTCATTTTCATGAAGGGAACAGGAGCAGTCACATGTTTGGGGGCTGTGGGGAGCAGCCCAGCAAGTGCCATGCCCCCCTTTTATTGCTGTGTAGAGGGACAAAAAGGCACTTGGGAACTGGCCAACAATTGGTGTGCTAGGGCTCGGCCCTGCAAAGAAAGTGTGCAAATTAATTATCTCAAAGGTGGGTCAACCTGCACAGTGTGTTTTGGTCAAGTGCTAGGAATATGGAAGAGATAACTGAGAGGATCATAAAACTAGGCCATAGTTTATATTAGAGTATGGGGTACATGGACAAGTATAAAATTGAAAGGGTGAAGCGGTTGTGAGAAGGTGGCAGGGAAGAGCTCTACCCATGCATGTGAGGGGGGGAAGCACCTGCACACTCACTCTTGTTCTTTTTTGTCACGTCATTTATTCATTACAAAGTGCTCTTCGGCGTCTGTCTCTTCAGTTTCGGGGAATTATTTTACAGCACCTTCAAACTGTTTAAATAATGCTCATTTCCAGCTGAAAGGCAGCGAGGAATTGGAGGAGGGTGCAGCACCACGCACTAACTGCAGTGACCTGACAGGGGGTCAGTCTTAAGGGGGGAAAGGACCTTCTTCCCACTGTGCCCTTACATGTCCCTGTGCTGGTCCCTCAGAGCACCATCTCCACTCCTATTGCGGAGGTACATCCCCCACTGACCTGTGCCTACACTGCTGTGCTTGCAAAATGGCCTGCTGCCCATGTGGCCGGGACTGCGTGCTGGCTTGGGCAACCAGGCTGCGCAGGTGGGCTGTGCTCCAGTGTTTCACACATGGGTTTGCAGCCCCACGTCTGTGGCCTTGCACAGAGGACATGCAACATCACAGCTGGCAGAGCCTCTGTGGCATCCTGTCATCCTGATTGTCATTCCTCTCTTTGCACAAACTCACACACGTGGGGCTCCTTGTAAGCAAGGCATCACCCTGCCTCGGGTCTTGTTTGTTGATTTGTAACTCTAACAAGAAGGTGGTCCCTTTCCTTCCTTGGCTTAGTTCCCTCTGCCACAGGGTGCTGGTCTCTGCAGTGCTATGTGCCCTCTCCTTCTCCCTGTCTTCACGTGGCTCCGAGGAGCTGCACACCTTCTCACCCCCTCTGGGAAAGCCCTGGCCTTACTGACATGGAAGGCCCAGCACCTCATGTGTGAATGTCTTCCTTCACTTTGTTTCTGAGGTGCCATCGTACTTTGTCACCATCAGTCAAAGCCTGCACCAGTGCTGGCTTTCCTTTCACAGTGGCCTCAAGAAGCAGCCTGGTGGCACAAACGTACCCCTGCAAAAACTTCCAGCATATTATCCTAATCCTCAGCAAAATAGACCAGGTTTGGGAATAAGGACCAAGATGTCATTGACCCAGAGGCCAGGGTAGATTCACAGAATCATAGAATAGTTAGGGTTGGAAGAGACCTGTAAAGGTCATCTAGTCCAACCCCCTGCAGTAAGGATCTGATGAGATCACATCTGATCCCCAGATCGTACAATAGTGCATAAACGAGAAGACAAGAATTTGCCAATGGTCTCATATTTCTTCACTGGTGACCTATTTCTGAAGCCACAGAAGACCAAAAAAAACCCAACCAACAAACCCCACATCATAACGCACTTGGGATAATGGTATATATCTATATGATTTAAGGATATATTTCTTCCTGATCTAAACTGGCAATTACTCTGTGGAGATAAAAACACATAGGGCTTTTGTAATTCTAAGACTATGAAGGAATTCATGAAAATATGGCGGATACTTCATAGACTTAGAAAACACATTCCTTGATTTAAATGCTTGATAATAAAACATAGATTGGTGTTAATCACTGGAAATTGGCTAATCTCTGTGCAAGTTTTTATTTAATTACTAAACATTATGCTTCAAAATCTAAGTTCTTGGATGGCTTTTCTGCCCTCAGTGGATCTGAATCACTGTCAAGGGCAGGGAAGGAAAGCAAAAAGATGGAAGAGCATCTGGTGTGGAGTTATTCTGCTCCAAAATGAAAAAAAAAAATAAAAAGACATAAAATGCAGTGCAAAATAGCTTTCACAGAATGTAATCTCCACCAGAGAGGAAATTCCAGCTCAGTAAAGTTTTACAAGCTAATAGTTGTCTGAACCCGAAACGTAGTCAAAACCCATCCAATTCAGTGAGATGTTTTCCCTCTTGCGTTGAGAAAGGCTTTAAATTCAATCTCAAGTCCCATCATGAACTTGCACACAGGTCCTCCTATCACGTGTATGGACCTGTAAAATGTGAAATGGGGTGGAGCTGACAGGAATGAATGAATCCCTGTCCTTCTCCTGCCAGTCCCTGTGCTTTACCCACAGAGGCTGTCTATACGATATGCGACAGGGTCTCCTGATATCTGCTGCGAGCCAATTTAATCACCTTGTCATTCTGAAGGCCAGACACAAGCCATCAGTTAACTGAAGATATCCCCCTCTCTGAGATCACACCTGCAAACGCTTCTCCCAAAGTCAGGAGATAACTGAAAATGCAACAACAGCAAATAACTTCTACAAGCTACAGAGCTGGCAAATATGTCAAAAGCATTTTGGTATTGAACTCTCGCTTGAAATCGATGATCCAAATGGGACTCAACTTGTTCCTTATAAAGGGCTAAGGGCAAACTTAATATTTCAGTCTTCATTCATACAAGTTGGATGGACTTTATGAGTAATTGCTGTATGCAGCATTTTCTTGAATTATGCATTATTAAAATCCCACAACTGGAGGAGCAAAAATGGATGGGGCTTGCTCACCCATCCTTGTCCAGATCCAGGGTAGGAGGGGTGGCCTCCACATTGCTGCAGCTCAGCACCTCTGCCCCAGGCTAAGCCCCTGGTCCTCTGCCCTGGCCTCTCCTGGGTGCAGTCCGAGGGCTTGTCCCTTTGTCTTTTCACACTTCATTACTGACATGAAAGGAGGGAGGTGATCATTACCCTACCCTGGATTTCACTCTGGGAGAGGGGCTGAGGGAAGGCTAGGAGGAAGCCAGGAGCATTCAAGACACAGGTGGTGCTTTTCTTGCCGCCTGCTTTGAAGAAAGTCCTTCAAAACCAAAGATAACTGTGCGGAGCTGCCTGTTGAAAGGGAAGCTCGCCAGAAGACATTTCTCCTTGCAGCTGCTGCCCAGTCCCAAGGTGACCCACAAAGCACAAGCCAAGCCCTGCCTCTGAGAGCAGCCCTGGCTCCTGCTTTTCCTTCTGCTTGCGCAGGAGACCACTGTGGCACTGTCCTGCGAAGAGGTAGTGTGAGATACAGCCTTCACCTGCAGGTTTTGCCTGTGCCATCAGCAAGGTGCCAGGGCTAGAAAATCAGCCTTGGGAGCTGTGTATTTCATGAAATCAGGCTACTAAATTACAGCCCAGCAAAGCTACATTGCTGCCCCTAGCTGCTGGATAAGTCATTGGCAGAGGAACACGTGTGGTGCATGAAATGTCTTGGAAGTCCTTTAGAGAAATCTGTGGAGGTGTCACTTCTGGCACTACAGTCTCCAGGTCAGTGTGAAAACTCGTCTAGAAAACCATTAGGAAAAGCCTTGAGGTTTAAAAGCATTGTGCACACCAAGCAGGGTATAAAATAAATAGGGGTCCAAGAAGAGGGTCCTGTTGTTCAAAATTTGTGCTCTACATTGAACAGCAACCACAACATCCCAGGAATAAGCCCTGTTCCACTTCATTAAACTATGCAGGTACTTCGTTCTTCTAGAGTGAGTGGGTGCAGCTCTACAAAAAACCTGGTACCACACTGACATGCACCACTATCACACGCTTCTTCCAAAGTAGAAGATTCAAGTGTGGACCATGCCAGAAGTGGCCACTAAAAGGCCACTAAAAGGCGCCGACCATCGCAGCCCCAGGCAAAGTTGTAAGGGAAATGGTGCAGCTGGTGAGCCTGTCACATGGTATGCGTTTTCCAGGAGATAAAACTAGTGTTCATATGTGTTGACTTGATAGAGCTTTTTGTGCTTCTGATGATCAGACAGGCAAGCAGTCTCCTAAGCACAGTGCACAACCCCTTGCCAGGCTGCACACAGGCTGTGTTGCAAGGCATCAGCATATTCTTCGTGGCGGTGCAGCCATCGAGGGTGGCTGGGTGGAAAAGGAGCTTTGTTCCCTTGTGACACTAGGAAAAGGCACAGTGCCAAATGTGCCTCTCCTGCTTTTGTGCTTCAGCGGCCAAGCTACTGCTGAGTCAGACCTGCCTCCCCAGGCACCACATACACGCTCACCGCTTTCTGAAATGATGCTCAAAAAGAATCAAAATGAGCTGAAAACACCAAGGTCAAACAGCAGTCTGTGAAGAGCAGTTGCTCAGAGAAGAGGTGAAAGCTCCTGTGGCTAGACACCATCTCCTTTTGCCCCCAAAGGAGGCCAGGCACTAAGCTCGCAGCTGTAATGGTGCCCCCCTGGGGTCTCCATGGTGGACTATATCCCTCCTGCCCTGTGCCGTCCCCTTGGTAGGGCAGGATTTGCAGCTCAGGCTGTGAGCCAGCAGGCACCCCAGCTCCACCTCGGCATCCAGTCCTGGCTGACCAGGACTGAACAAAACCCTACAAGCAACATCCAGCAGCTCTTCAGAGAGCATTGCTCAGATCATTGTCCTTACTCACACACCCCCATAACAGCAGTTAGCAGCTCATATGGCCCTCACAAAGAACTCCAACTGCATACAAACAGCACACCCACTAATTACAAACAATCCATCTCTGAGACCTCTGGGCCATCCCGAGTCTCCTCTGAAGCCCCAGTATCATTGTTCCTCAGCATTGGTGTGATCATCCACAGGGTGCCTTTATCCAGGGCATGAACACCCCGTTGGTCCTCACCATCTTCCTCCAACACCCTCTCCACATACATCTCCTTTCCACTCACCTTCTCCAGAACTAGCAGCCATGCCTGCCTGCCAGGCTGGCCATGCCAGCACCGGTACCAGTAACAGCAGGCACCACTACACAAGAGGACCTTGGCCAGGGCTAGCTCTGGAAAAATAAAGCCAGAATGTAGGTGTGGTTTTGCCCAGCTGCTGCTCAGAAAGGCCTGTTCTGTCTCCTGAGCTCTTCTGCATGCACAGTAAGCTTTAGAAATTATCAGTAATGTATTGGTGATCTTGTTCATCTAAGACCAGTATAAAATATAACTGTTTTTTTTTTTTCCTTAGGCTTCTCAGTTCCTTAAGGGAATTAAAGGAATTAAATTAAACTAAATGGAAAGGCCCAGATTCAACCTTTTTAACATCTTTTTCTGTAGCTCCTTTGAATTAACATACTACTGCCTTTGAAAACAGTCCTATTTAGCATCGAGAACTTTCCAGTATACCCACAAGAGGGGCTGGGAATGTGCCACCTTGGCCTCTCAGTGCTAACTGTTGTGACAATTTTTTTGCAGGGTTGAGTCCCGTCATACAGAATAATATACCTGGTATTATTGTAGCCTAGCAGATCTGTCTTCATCCATGGCCAGTGTCTCATTGTACTTCCCTCTTCAAAATGCTGCCTATGCTACTGTTACAGCTCTCAATCATACCACAGACAGTATAAAAATTAGAGCATAGAAACAGTTTCTTGGGAGAGGCTTCAGATGATGAACACTACCCAAAAGTCAATCTGGATAAGCATAGTCTCCTATGGCGATGCCATCCATACACACATAGGCATGTTACTTTCTCAAGGCAACCTGGGAGCTCACAGATGCAAACAACCCAGGAGAGAGATTGGTGCTTGGCATGAGACATCCTTCCAAGATTGCTATTCTTCTGGAAGCTAAAGCTTTCCTTTCAACAACATACTATTGGGGAGGGATTTTTTTTTTCTGTTATTACTGGTGACTGAACCACTCTGGTGGCTCTCACTTGTGATGCCAGAGATCTCCCTTTGACCAAGGAGATCAAGACCTTTGCAGTTTTGGGACTGAGGAATGGTACAATTCCTCTGACTTAATGCTGACATCTCCTTTGGGGTGAGATGAATCATGCCCTAGAAACTTCTGCAGTCCATCCAATGATTTGCACCCTAAGATCCTACACCCTCCTCGCACTCACTGTAATGCAAAGTCAGTTTTAATCACTTTTACTGCTCCTGGCTTTTCTTGCTGCCCAAATATCACTAACTTTGTCACTCAGCACCCCTCCTTGTGACTCAAAGTTATTGAAGACAGCTTTTGCTTTCAGGTTGGTCCCTCCCTTTTTTGGGACATCTCATTATGCCAGTGTGTGTTCAGTTATGTTGTTGCCTTTGAGTTCCATCCCTAGGTCTCTCCCTAGTGCTGAGGGCTCTGCACCACCCCACAGTCCCAGAATATGAGCTGTCTCAAACACTGCAGCCCAGGCCAGGGGAACACTTTTGTCTGGCAAATTAAGGCCACTGGCTTATTCAGGGCTGTGTCCTCAACTATGTGAGCATTTTGTCCCAGTTCTCCATCACTACTGGTTAGGCTTTCAGTTTCACATTTTCTGGGTGCTTCAGCACTGATGTGGTTTTCATTAAGCCCTTCCAGCTGGGGTGGAGAGGGTAGTCTACAATTTGTACAGGAGAATGGTGTCCTTTCTGGAATGTTCTTCCATTTTCTGCTGTTTCTATGTACTCACAGCAGAGGTGAAGCTGGTGTACCACAATTTTCTGGAAGCATTTCTGCCCTTCCAGGCAGTCTCTACCTGCAGGTGCCTGTCATAGAGATGCAAGAGTTCATGTCTTGCGTCTTGTGCAGAGGGTATTTGCTGTCACCTCACTGAAAAAAATTCTGAAATAATATCTCGAAGGGCACTGGAGGCAGAAATTGTTCGTGCTGGCTAAAGGTGGTTATTTTGCCATCAGCCAGGTTCTCCCACCTTAAAGAGATGTGGAGCTAAAAATAAACACACAGCCCATTAACCTTCAAGGTCTCACAGCAATTGCCTGGGGAAAAAAGAAGAAATGGGTAGAGTCTGAAACAATAATTAACAGTGAATAGAAACAGAAAGAAAAACATGGATGATGTGGGAATTGCAGAAAAAATATTTTTGCAGGGGAGCTTTGCTCTTTGCACACCAAAGCTCACTTTGTCATGGTTTAATCCCATCTGGCAAAAACACCACACAGCCACTTGCTATATTCCCCTCAGTGGGATGGGGAGAGAATCAGAAGGGTAAAAGTGAGAAAACTCGTGGGTTGAAATAAAAACAGTTTAATGAGTAAAGCAAAAGGCGTGTGCACAAGCAACGCAAAAAAAGGAATTCATCCACTTCTTCCCTCTGGCAGACAGGCGTTCAGCCATCTCCAGGAAAGCAAGGCTCCATCATGTGTAATGGTTACTGGGGAAGACAGACATCATCACTCCCAACATTTCCCCCTTCCTTCTTCTTCCCCCAGCTTTATATTGCTAAGCAGGACAACATATGGCATGGAATATCCCTTTGGTCAGTTGGGGTCAGCTGTCCCAGCTGTGTCCCCTCCCAATTTTTTGTGCACCCCCTGCCTCCTCACTGGTGGGGTGGTGCGAGAAGAAGAAAAGGCCTTGGCTCTGTGTGAGTCCTGCTCAGCAGTAACTAAAACATCCCTGTGTTATCAACAGTGTTCTCAGCAAAAATCCAAATCAGAGCCCCATACTAGCTACTGTGAAGAAAATTAACTCTATCCCTGCCAAAACCACACACTTGCACCTCCCTGGCAGGGGCTTGCAGCAGGACTTTTTTCTTTGCAGCCAAAGTTTTTCTGGAGAAAAAGTCCTTCGTTGCCTTTTGGATTTGCCTGCTTTTTCACTGCCAGCCCAGGTTTCCATGCCCTGAGCCTGCCCACACACCTGGGACATAAGGAAACTGGTGACTCCAGTGACATGGAGAAGGGAGCAGTGGGAGTGGGGAACCTGACTCACTCTCAAGGGCACAGAGGAAACCACCTGTCTGTGTTGAGCTCATTGGCAAAACCTGGAGAAACCAAACATATTTTGAAGAACAGGCCCTTTCTGACATATAAAATGTGGGTAGAAGTTTTTTGGACCAGCTGTGCTGCTCATGAAGACAAGAAGGACTGCAAATCACATCCAGGCTCCAACTCAGCCATTGGGCAGTGCCTGCCCCATCCTCAACATCCCAGTGAGGTGCTGGGGTTCCTTCCATCTCCCCACATGTGCACACACACACACAAGACCAATGCCACACGCCTCCAAGACCCTTGGCTGGAGGGAAGGGCATGGTTCTGCCATTTCTCCTTTTGGAGAGGGCAAGGCCTAGGCTGGAGAAGAAGCTGGGGGCAACAGCAGCAGCTGAGGGCTGTGCAAACACAGACACATGCACTTCTTGGGCATTGCCTCACCCTGATGCACAACATGGAGGGGGTGTGAGACACAATCCTTAATTGCTTAGTCTCTCTGTGCCACCTACAAACCAACACCACTAATGATACCTAATGATCTCACCTCCAGGTATTGAGTCATGTTTGCAAAGGGCTCAGATCCCGCAGAGGTGTATTACTCTCTCCTGCACCCAGTGCCCACACAGTCGTGAAACACGAGGGGAGGGATGCTGTAAATGAATCTGTAACACTTTATTCAACAAAGCTGAAGTTTTAAATGTGCCAAGTAGAAACTGGCTCCTCTAATTGAAAAATAGCTCTTTGTAAGAGAATAATGGTTTACTTTTTAATTTTTAACTGAAAATGAAATTTTAATTACATCTGTGTAACTCGAGGCAATTTTCAAATAACCGGGGAGATTTCACTCACCCTTTTTTTTGGAGCGTTCAGGATTCAGCATCTTGCTCTCTTCAATATATCTGGCTTCTAGTGAAAAATAATTAAAGGCTACAATCATTTGGTTAAATGGTGCTCTGGACGACTTACCTGCAGCTATTCCTGAAAGAGGTGCCTTGTAAAATCTAATTTCCTACAAATCCCACAGTGATTGCCATTCTTCTAACAACTGGAGTGCCTGCGATGCAGTAAAGCAAATAGAAAAGCCTATGCTTGTTGCAGTTAGAATTTAAAAAGTGTAGCTATTTTTTCTAATTGGCTTTTCTCTTCAGAGATCCTAGAGAGAAGAACTACTGGGACCACTTCAGCTTTCCCAGAATTACACAAGCTTTGCTTTTGCACTGGCCATAGCATCTGGGGGACATTTTTAAACTCTGTCAAAAAGATGGTAACCTTTTCTTTCTGGCAGCTTGATGGGTATTCCCAGAAAAATAAACTCAGTTTGATCTCTCGACATTTTTTCTGCTATATACCCAGGTTACTCAAAGGCCATGTCTACATGGTATGGAGAGAAGGAAGAAAACAAACTGCCCTCCCAGGGCTCCACAGCTTTGCATTAACCCAGCTTGGAATGATCATAGAATCATTAAGGCTGGAAAAGACCAAGTCCAACCCAACACCACCTAACTCACTAAACCATGTCCCTAAGCACCACATCTACACGTTTCTTGAACACCTCCAGGGATGGTGA
>VZTO01020439.1:0-33483 GCA_013400615.1 Syrrhaptes paradoxus
CACTGGAGCAGTGACAGGAGCTGAATGGTGTTTTCGGAAGGTGTAAACTGGGACTGCTTCTTACCTTCACATCCCAGGGAAGACAGTATCTTGTGAATTAAAGAATTAATAATAATTAATGTTGGAATTAAGCTGCAGGGAATGTCACTCCCCTTTGTCCTCTTCATTACCACACTGGAGAATGTACCTGTATTTGCTGCATTTTCATTTTTACCTGGGAATGCAAAAAAGCAATTTATTGTTGTGGGAGACTGAACTGTGAGATATTTATCCCAAAGATTGCTTGTGCACAGAGAAGATGCAACGTCAGTGGTGTAAAGTGAAACCGGTTTGGTGTGGTGCGAGCAGTCACGCCTCCCTGTGGGGGTCGTGCAGGAGCCCTTGGGATTGCCACCATGCGCACAGAGATGTGATTGTGTGTGTGCGAGTGTGTGTGCCTTTACCATCCAAGGCCTGTGGATAATTGGAAAGCTGCTGGTAACTGTTTCTTGCCTCTGTCTCAACTTCTTAAGTTCTACCTTTTATTCCACTCTTTCCTATCACTTTTACCTTTTATTGTTAATAAAGTTATTTTGGGTGTTCAGCCTCTGACCTCGTTTGCATCATAATCTCGCTTTTAGGCTTGTATCAAAATCTCCCTGACTTTGGATCAGGACAATTGTTAAGTGGAGTATGGACTACATCTGTCAATGTCTGTACTGACACCCCCAGATTTCTCTAGTTTGCAGCATATGCATGATCATGATATTGTTAGCACCAGCTGCAAATCCAGAGGGACAGCACAAGAGGATACTTCAGCTGTGTGTTTGTAGTTATTATGTTGCCTGCTCTGAGGCTGAGGCCATTCTCTTATGGTTAAACTTGTCCTGGGGACAGATGGGTCCACATCTGTGGACTCCTCCTCTTCCCCTGGTAGGTCTGTTGGTACCCACTATCTATAGTAACACACAGGACAATGAAAACAGTGGTTAGATCTAGTTAAACACTAAAAGCCTAGCTTTGTCTTTGCTACATTAGCTGCACACACAGCTATGCAGTTTCTGGTAGAAAGAGAAGGGAGGAAGGAAAAGAAGGAAGGAAGGAAGGAAGGAAGGAAGGAAGGAAGGAAGGAAGGAAGGAAGGAGGTTGAATGGAAATTTATAGTTTGCTCAGGATCTGCACCACCTTACTACATAGGGAGACACAAGACCCTGGCCTTATGCGTTTTCCCTTGTGTTCCACATGAGCAGCAGCAGGCGAGTAGGGCTGTGCTCTCCTGCCTGCTTGCTCCCTCCTACCCCTGAAATGGGCAACCCCTTCCATCATCGTGATTTGAGTTCTTATTCTCTTTTTCTTAATTTCCAGTTACTTTAATGCAACTAACAAAATTGAAGAGCTGTCTGTTACGCTGTCACATCTGTATGCTGTAACTGATTTTCAAGGCTGTGACAAGTATATATATATATGCCTAGTATACAACTGCTCTGACAGGGTCCTCTGGTACAACTGCTAAACATTTGTCTTAATACCTTAATACTCTTAATACTAAGCTATGAGATGCACATACATGACTTCACTCTTGCACAAACGATACCACCAGCAGCTACAAACATTATACAGATCCTTCTAACAGTGCGTGGAAGTGCTCTATGCTACTTCTGAGGAATCCCAATGTGTCATCTTGGTGGTGTTAGCAGAAGGCTTACCAAATATTGGTTTGTTAATTTCACTGGAATTCTTCACTACGTTTTCTCCTGTAAGTTTGCATCGTTCATGATGGCCACTACACACAAATTTAGCACAAGTAGATATGGATTTTACAAAGGGAGACACATTTCTAAATGGAAGTAAATTTCACTTCTGAGGCTTTGCCCTGCAGTTATTAACACTGGTGAGAAAAGAAACTGCAGCTTCTAAGAGATTCGATAGTGTTTAATAGTACCATGTTTTATATGTGTGTTTCTGTGATGCTGTTCAACAGTATCTGAGAAATCTCAAAAATAAAATAGAAACACTTGACCAGGTAAAGTAACTCTCCTGCAATAGGCTTTGATTTGTACAGAAAAATTATGCCGTTCAAACGAGTATGTGAAATACAAAGGGGGAAGGACAGTGCAGGCAGGACAGGCAGTTTCATAATGCATTTTAATTTATGACTGTGAGAAAGTTTCTCCTCCTTATAGTTGCTGCTCTGTCATAAGCCTAATAGAATTAGGTTCCATGTAGATTACAAGATTTCTGCCCTGTGGTGGCACAGGTTTCCCACAAGAAACCCAGATAAAACTACTTCAGTCATTCCAAAATTCTTATACTTTAGTCTTCAGTTGTATTAAAACTTACACTGAAGAGGGATGTTGTGAAGCTCTTACAAGTTACAGTGGAGAATGTGACACTGTTTGGAGCCAATAATACAGTTTTACCCCACATGGTAAAACCCAGTGCCTGTGTCCCACTGCTTCTCAACAAGTAGTAGCAGAAATATGAACCAGCTTTTTCAAATGACAATTAGACACGATAGTCAATATTTTAACCCCTTTAGAAGCTGTGTGATTTCCACACCTACTGAGCAATGGTAGCAGAGTGCAGTCAGACTGGAACACCACACTGAAGAAAAGCAGACCTGTTATTGCAATGTTGAAATGTAGATTTAAAAGCTAAGCTTTAGGCAGACTCCTGAACTGTGACTGTTCACTCAATTGCTGCTCAGATTTTGGCTAACGTATTGATGGGACAGTCATGGGTGGGGAAAATGGGAAACAGGGACATAACACCCTTTGGCCCACAGTTTGCCTCATATGAATGCATCCCTGACTGTCAATTGTTGTAAACAGCTGCTCCTTTATCCCACAGCAAGCTAGTTAATATTCCACAATACAAGTTATCTTCTGATGCTATTTGTCCTATTACTGAATTGATAAAAACCTGGAGGAATGGGGAATCATTATCAAGTCTCATTCCCTCTACAATTCTCTTGTGTGGCCAGTGATGAAACCTAATGGCAAGTGGCAACTAACAGTAGATTACAGAGCCTTGAACAGTGCCACCGAACTACTCACTGCAGCTGTTTCCAGTATAAGTGATACAGTTAATATTCTTAATGAACAATGTGTTGAACCAACATGAGCAGGATGCTTTGAACACCTTGGTCTGGCATCCAGGAGATCAGGTGAGAATTCAATATCTATCACTCAGAAAACCCTGGGTCACTTTGCAGTACTTTCAAGGGAAAGGGATAAGGGAAACTGTGGATACTATGGGAGTGAAATCCATCATTACTGAGGCTTTGATATGATCCAAGACCTAAGTCTTCTTTCTCCCTCCCTAGGAACTGATAAATGAGTAGGTAAATCATAGAATCGTAGAATCATAGAATCATTAAGGTTGGAAAAGACCTCAAGGATCATCAAGTCAAACCTAACACCACCTAACTCACTAAACCATGTCCCTAAGCACCACCATTCAGCCTGCATACTATGGAAAGTATCCCGCTAGAAAGTATTCTAAGTGTTCCCTGGAACTAGCTTAATACTCTATATGGTGAGGTGTTATCACTGGAGACATCTAAAAAGACAGGAAACTTCATGTATCAGACAATGCTAACCCTTGCAATGGGAAATCCGGCATTCTCTCACTTGAACAACCAAGCAGACCCACAAAAGCTGGTAACCTCTGCTGTAACACAGACAGTGAGGTCCAACATTGTGCAACCCAGCTCATAAAGCCACCCTGGATAGGACGAGTGGGGTTTGCAGAGGTTCTGTGTATTCCATTGGAGCAAATTAAAATTGCATGAACAGTACTTTACAAACATATCCAAAATCTCACACCAATGCTGGCAGAATTCTGGCCCACAAATTTTTCTGTACCCTTAGGAACAATATAGGACACAGTATAATCTCAAACTGAAGAACCGGAAACCTTAATAACCAGATAAGAAAAAACCAAACCAAGTGACAATTGCTATCAAACATGATACTGGCTGGACTGTCAAAATCACAACAGAAATTGAACAAACTGCTAGACGTCATTGGTGTGACTTTTTTATGGATATGCACCATCTGCAACTGGCATATTGCATCTTATGTTGCATGCTATGATCTTTGTATTATTGTGTTCTGTTTTACTAGATTTATTATTATGCTTGTATATCTGTGTTTAACGCTTATAACACCATGTTGAAAACATGTACCATCGATTCTTATCTGTTTCTGAAGACAGACTTCAGTGGAAGTGCTCAGAACTTCCCCCTACCCTCACCCAGTGAGCCAAGAGGAGTAACAGTACCTCCATTCACTGATGTAATGGGGCGGAGTGTGACTGTTCGGTACACCCTGCTCAGATTTTGGCTAACACACAGCTCGTGCTAAGGCCTGATGTGTGCTGAAAGCAGCAACATTAGATCAAAGTGAAGGCAACACATAGGCAGGAAACAATTGCAAGAAAGGGCTGAAGGTCATTATGCAGCTACTGTTGCCTCCAGCTTGCTGTCTCCTGCAGTCATAATCCTTGTCCGGAAGTTTCTTCAGAATCTGCTAACATATGGAAGTGGCATAGACCCAACTTCCAAGCTGAAAAGCATAAATGTGTCACTTCACCCAAAAAGATTTTGAAGCAGATCCAACAGCAGCTGAACTGCTGAGGCTTTTGTGCTTCCTGGATACAGGTGATACTTGCACCATGCATCCCTGACAGCTTATGTTGAGCTTCTCATCAACCAATACCCCCAGGTCCTTCTCTTAAGGGCTGTTCTCAATCCATTCTCTGCCCAGATTGTATCTGTGCTTGGGATTGTCCCTACCCAGGTGCAAGACCTTGCACTTGACCTTGTTGAACTTCATGAGTTTTGCACACGCCCACCTCTCAAGCCTGTCAAGGTCCCTCTGGATGGCATCCCTTCCCTCCAGCCTGTTGACCGCACTACACAGCTTGGTGTCATTGGCAAACTTGCTGAGGGTGCACTCGATCCCACTGTCCGTGTCTCCCACAAAGATGTTAAACAACACCAGTCCCAGTACTGACCTCTGAGGAATGCCACTCGTCACTGGTCTCCACTTGGACATTGAGCCATTAACCACAACCCTTTGGGTGTGATCATCTAGCCAGTTCCTTATCCACCAAGTGGTCCAACTGTCAAATACATGTCTCTCCGTTTTAGAGACAAGAATGTCATGTGGGACACTGTCAGATGCTTTGCACAAGTCCAGGTAGATCATGTCAGTTGCCCTTCCCTTATACACCAATGCTGTAGCCCCATTGTAGAAGGCCACTAAATTTGTCAGGCATGATTTGCCCTTGGTGAAGCCATGTTGGTTGTCGCTAGTCGCCTCCTTATTTTCCATGTGCTTCAGCAGAATCTCCAACAGGAGGATCTGCTCCATGATCTTGCCAGGCATAGAGGTGAGACTGACTGGTCTGTAGTTACCTGGGTCTTCCTTTTTTCCTTTCTTAAAAATGGGGGTTCCAGTCAACAGGAACTTCACCATACTGCCATGACTTCTCAGATATGGTGGATAGTGGCTTAGCAACTTGATCTGTCAGTTTCCTCAGGACCCATGGATGTATCTGATCTGGTCCTATGGGCTTGTGCACCTTCAGGTTCCTTAGGTGGTCTTGCACCTGATCATCATCAAGAAAAAATTTTTTTACAGTGAGGGTGACAGAGCACTGGAACAGGCTGCCCAGAGAGGTTGTAGAGTCTCCTTCTCTGGAGACATTCAAAGCCCACCTGGATGAGTTCCTGTGCGATCTGATCTAGGTGTTCCTGCTCTGGCAGGGGGATTGGACTAGATGATCTTTCGAGGTCCCTTCCAATCCCTAACACTCTGTGATTCTGTGATCTCCTCCAATGGGCAGTTCTTCGTTCTCCAGTCCCTGCCTTTGCCTTTGATGATTTGAATGCTGTGGCTCGAGCCCTTTCCAGTGAAGACTGAGGCAAAAAAGTCATTGAGTACCTCAGCCTTCTCCATATCCTGGGTAACAACATCTCTTGTTCCCTGCTTGAGAGGGCCCACATTTTCCCTAGCCTTCCTTTTATCCCCCACATACCTATAGAAGCATTTCTTGTTGCCCTTTAATGTCCCTGGCCAGATTTAATTTTGTGAGGTCTTTAGCTAGGAAAGCTGATCCCAAGCTGCTTGGACAATTTCTCTCCCAGGCTACGCATCCTTTCTTCCACCCTCTGTAGGCTTCCTTCTTTGTTGCAGTTCGTCCAGGAGTTCCTGGACCTCCTGGCATTTTTGCCTGACTTTCTCTTTGTTGGCCTGCATGGCTCTTGAGCTTGGAGGAGGTGGTTGCTTTCTTGGCCCCCACTTTCCTCCGGGGCTTTGTTCCATGGAACTCTGCTGAGCAGATTCCTGAAGAGGCCAAAGTCTGCTCTCCTGAGGTCCAGGGTAGTAAGTTTGCTATGCAGCCTCCTCACTGCCCTAAAGATCTTGAACTCCACCATTTCATGGTCACTACAGCCAAGGCTGCCCTTGAATTTCACATTCCCCACCAGCCCTTCCTTGTCGGTAAGAACAAACTCCAACACAGCACCCCTCCTTGTTGGCTCCTCTGTCACTTAGAGGAGGAAGTTATCATCAACACACTCCAGAACCTTCTGCATTGCCTACACCCTGCTGTGTTGTCTCTCCAACAGATATTGGGGTGGTTGAAGTCCCCCATGAGGACCAGGGCTTGTGAAAGTGAGCCTGCACCTATCTGCCTATAGAGGGTCTCATCTGCTCGCTCTTCCTGGCTTGGTGGTCTGTAGCAGACCCCAACTATATTGTCCCCTGGCCTTGCCCTCCCTTTGGTCCTGACCCACAGGCTCTCAGTTGGCTCCTCATCCATCCCCAAGTGGAGCTCCATGCACTCCAGCTGGTCACTGACATAGAGGGCAACACCCCCTCCTAAAGCATTCTAACATTCCACTCACAGGACCCATCCACCATGTCTCCATGATGCCAATGAGATCATAACCCTGCAGGCTTGTGCACGTCTCTAACTCCTCTTGGTTTTTGCCCATGCTACATGCATTTGTACAGAGACACTTAAGTTGGGCCCCTGATAAAGCTGACTTACTGGCTGAAAAGTCTTTGTGTTGCCCTTCAGGTGCTTTCCTGCTGACCTGTGATTCTTCTCCACGTTCTGGGCATCTATTGCTGGTTCTGGCTTCAAAATGGTATGACTGGGATGGATTGAGGTTCCCCTCTCCCAACAACTTTAGTTTAAAGCCCTTTCCAGCAGGTTGGTGACCAAAGATGCTCTTCCCCTTCTCCGACAGATGGACCTCATGAGCTTCTCATAGATCAGGTTTCTCAAAGCAAGTCCCATGGTCCGAGTAGCCAAACCCCTGGCTGTGGCACCACTCCTGTAATCGTTTGTTGATGTGGTAGATTTGACTGGCCTTTTTAAATCCCTTCCCTTTGACTGGAAAGATCGACGAAAAAGCTACTTGTGCTTCAGAATCCCTTACTGCTGGTTCCAGGCCTCTGTAATCCTTGGTGGACCTTCAGGCTGCTCCTGGCTGTATCACTGGTGCTCACATGAAACACCAGCAGTGGATAATAGTCAGTGGGCTGTACAAGGCTTGGTAGCCTCTTGGTGATATCCTTGATATGAGCCCCTGGTAAGCAGCACACCTCTCTACAGAGCAGATCAGGTAAGCAAATGGGGGCCTCTGTACCTCTCAGAAGAGAGTCTCCTACTACTATCACCTGTCCCTTTTTCTTAGATGCACTGTTTGTTCAGCAGATTGGGCTGCTTTACTCAGCTCCAGTGTCTCTCCTAGCAAGCTTCAGGAGACTTCTAATATGCCTAAGTAAGTAGAAGAAGTGGACAGGACTGTTTTGACGTTTCAGCAAGAGCAGCAGAGCTGCACATAGGCAGAGTAACTCCCTGCTGTTGTGACCTAATTGTAAGTCTCTGTCTCCCACCAAGCAGCAGAAAACTAAATCAGAGAGGCATCATATAGTCACACTGCCTGCTAAGTACACTCCTGTGCAGTTTCTGATCCTCAGAGTGAGCATGTATGCACCACTGAGACTACTGAACACACTGCAGCCATGCCTGACAGTGTTAACTGCTGCATAGCTATATAGAAGTATGAGATTCCTGTCCATGATCAATGAATCCAATAATAAAAATGGTGCTTAGCATCTATGTTAGAGAAGGCAATGTCCAAAAAATGGGAAATTTGCATGTGACAGAGGTAGGAACTAGGTTTGCAATCACCTTGGCCCCATGATTTCAGGCCACCACTCATGAAGTCAGATCCACCAAGTCTTTCCCCAGGTGGGGGACTTGACTCTACAGGAGGATGTGGAGTAGCATTACTAGTGCTTTACCTGGTCAGGAATAGCCCATGTTCTTTGTGAAGGCTGTGGGAGTAGTTCAGCTGGAGAATGATTAGTCCAGAGTCCATTTTTTGATACTGCTCAGCACCAACTGAAAAATTGTCCTGCCGGGTCTGAAGTTCATGTCTAAATGACAGAAATTGTGTCCCAGAACACAAAGTTCAACATCTCTTCCCTAACTTTTAATAGCATAATTCATTACATCAGTTAACATAGCAGCCACATATAAAGAACCTGGTTTTAGATTGAGGAGGAGTACAAAGACACTCTACACTGTTTTAAAAATTGTGCTAGTTTGTTATTTTTAATAACATTCATACTTCATTACAATAATTTTTATGTGAGTGTAAAGGTGTCCTCTTCAAGTAGGAAGAATGTTTTCCAAACATGAGGCACCATCTCCAGTTTTCCAGAGTTATCAGTATTAGTTGAAAAATTACTCTAATTTTATGGAGGTATCATACTGTTAAAGCAGTTAATAAGTAAGATGAAAATAACTCCAATTTGTGAAGATCCATACTATTGAAAGGCAATGATATTTAGCAGAACAGAACCACTCTGTAGGAGTACTGAGCTGATGTTACTGTAGTGTATGTTTGATTTTAAACATTTGGCCTTTGATCTGTTAATTAGTTTAATGAGAGGGAGAAGTATCTCTTAAATTAAACAGGATTCTCTTTACTTTATTGGTGTGTTTCATAAGGAATTATGATGTTTTTTGTATGTGAGGATTCCAGGTCCTGAAAGATGTCTGATGAGGAATGATACCAGCCTGCACTGGTGACAGGGAGCTTCCCTATCTGATTATCACCACTGCATAGATTATGCATGTTTGTGCCTGCTGTGAACACTTGACTACCAAGAACTGTACCTCAGTGCCTTCTCACAGTGGAGCTACATTGACTCTAGTGGTGCAGAATCGGAGCCTAAGACCACATATTAATTTCATTCATGCCACTGAATGCCTGGCAGATGGTAGACTGACCTGGAGTTGAAAAGTTCTCTACCTCATGTCAGCCCCGTGAGCTGTCCAGACCCCTGTTTGAACTGAATGCTACTATTTTATGCCTGTAAGGCCCATGTATTTGCCCAGAATATAATGTCCTTTCCATCCCAACTATGCTGCGAAAACGTGGAGATGCTTCAAGCCAAAGAGATCTTTTAATATGTATATCTCACCTCAGGGGATGCCAATGTCTGTACTATGAAACAGCTAGCTTTCTGTACAAGCATTATTGCTAGATGGTAACTGTCAGATGCAGAAACCTAGTGCTGGTTTTGGCTGGGATAGAGTTATTTTTTCTCATTGTAGCTAGTATGGAGCTGTTTTGTATTTGTGCTGAAAACAGTGTTGATAATACAGGGATGTTTTTACACAGTGTCAGGTCCTTTTCTGCTTCTCACACCACCCCACTTGCGAGCAGGCTGGAGGTGCACAAGAAGCTGGGAGGAGACACAGCCAGGACAGCCAACCCCAACTGACCAGAGGGATATTCCATATTATATGACATCATGCTCAGCAATATAAAGCCAGGGGAAGAAGGAGGAAGTTCGGAGTTTGTCTTCCCAAGTAGCTGTTATGCATGATGGAGCCCTGCTTTCCTGGAGATGGCTGAACACCTGCCTACTGACGGGAAGTAGTGAATGAATTCTTTATTTTGCTTTGCTTGCATGCATGGCGTTTGCTTTACTTGTCTTTATCTCAACCCATGAGTTTTCTCACTGTAACCCTTGTGATCTCTCCCCTATCCCACTGGGTGGGAGTTAGCAGCTGTGTGGTGCTTATTGCTGGCTGGTGCACGTACTTTTTTTTTTTGTAGCATTGGTGTGGCAGAGTTATGGTAACACTCCTCCAACTGTAGCCCAGTTTGAGCCCTTTGTGCACTGTCCTTGCAGCCTTGCTGGGAAAGAAAAGCTTGTACCACATGATGTACTGAAACCAGTAGTGCTTTGAAACTTCTCCACTTTAGAACCTGAACTTCAGAAGAATATCAGACTTTAGGATTCTTGATTTAACAGTATGAATGCGAGCAGTTGAGTAGGAAGTGTGACTGATTTTCTGTATGTCTGTTACATTGGTAAATTAGATTGAAGTTACAAAGGATTCATACTCTTTCCCTCATTTTCTGCAGTTAGAAACTGGTAATTGGACATGATAGGCCTGGGCCTGACTCAGCTGGGTAGCTCCGATATCTTTTTCTTCCCCTCAAATCTCCCACAGCTAAGGCAAGTTACTTAAATAGACCAACGTCAAATGTATTCTTCTGTGTGACCAATTTTGAGGCCAATTTCTAAATCTCTAAAAAATGACCATGAAAATTAATCAGCAATCCAGTCAGTGATGCTGTAATAACACTCTTGTGGTTCTGAGCCCTGTTCACACATTCCTCAGCAAATCCCAGGTGCCCTATTAGCATCCTCTGTCTGCGCTGTACCATCCACATGCTTATGCACAGCATTGCCAACAGCTGGGTTTCTGCACTGCACCAGACCACGCTGTAGAAAAAGTCCTTTGTGGCTGTTCTGCAGGTTTGAACATTGAACAACCCTGCTTTTGCAAGTTTCTGCAGGACAGACATAAACACATCAGTAGCTGCAGGCTTTATAATGTCTGTTAAATTATTTTGAGTTGTGGTACATAGAAAAGATCACTGTGGATGGCTTTGTTTTTGAATGAACAATCATGGAGGAAATGTAGACTTGGCTTATTTTGTCTTCTGAGGTACTGCTCTTGTGTTCTAGTATTTCTGTGGGCACATTACACAGTACCATATACTCCTGAAGATTTTTTCCTAGACAATTGTAGAATTGTCCTGATTATCATTTGCAAAGAGATCTGGAAAAATACTGACAATCCTCAACACTAACGTGGTTTAATTGATGTTTTTGTTCTCACTGCAAAATGTGAGGGTCACCAGCTTGCAATGAAGTCTTATTCCAACTGGAGACCTAAACCTCAGGTTCATCTGCTCATCTCATTTAGGATCACACTTAGCCTCAAAGGAAGCAGCTGTGTGTGTGAAAAGGAGTGGAGCAAAGATCCAGCCATGAGCATAAACCTGAATTTAGTAAGCAGCAAAGATTCAACTAAAAGGGACAAGGCAGTAAAGAAGCAGAGAACAAACCAGGACTGGAACATTTTGATGTTAACTCACCTACCTGTGCTTCAGCATTGCAGTGGCTACATCTAAAGTCTTGGAACAGAAGTTCATCATGCCAAGCAAACACATGAGAAGTGGTGGTAATGGAAGGAAAGAAAAAGCCACCTACTCAGGTATCATGGAGACAACAAACCTTCCCAAGACAGCACCACACACCCTGGGAGCTCGTCCCCTTCCAGGGAGCTTGTGCAACTGCAAAGGTAGTCCCCAGCACTGAATTCCAGGGCGTCTGTGCTCCTCAATTCAAAAGCTTACCTCAGGGCAAGAGACTGTACTGCTCTGTGACCTCAGCTAAACTGTTTTGCTCTCTCGCCTCCTTGCCTGTGACTAGAAACCCTAAGGGTCTGTACGGACAAGAGGGAAAAGTCAGTATAATGCCGTGCTTGATGAAGCGTTGGGCTCTGTATCGGTACTCTTACACTTCATATACAGAAGGTGTAAGAGCAGGCCTCCCTTTGTCAGAGGTCTGTGGTGTTCTGCACATCTCAGGCTAGACAGTGGAGAAGATGCAGCATAGCCCAAGCACGCAGTTAAAACAGGCACAGGACAAATCCTTGTGTCCCAGACACATCCTAGTAATGGTCTGTCCCAGCCAGTAGGGCTGCAGTGTTCAGAGCCAGCTGTAGTACAGCCACATGTTTGCTCAGGCTAGGAAGGGCCCCACTGTGGGGTGTCCATGCTGTGGAGCTATTGCGTAGGCAACAGCAGCACAACAGACAGTGACAGAGTGGCTCAGCAGCTCCAGTGTGTCAAGACCTTTGATCACCAGGGTGGGGGCTATTTGACCCTCCAAAGAAAATATGCCACCTCTTTATAAAGCTATCACAGGCTGTATCAAGTGTCTAAACAGGATGGCAACAAGTGTTTTTAATGTCTCCCAGGATCATCAGTGAGACCTCTGAATATGCTTACTGTACATTTCAGTTTTCAGACCAAAGGTTTCCATGTTGCAAGGGAACCCCCTCCTTTGCCCTTGTGTACCCAGGTGGCTTGTATGCCCGTATATGGGAACATACTTTGTGACTGAGTCTAAACTGCAAGACTCCAAGTTTAAGAGACAAAGAATAGGTCACACAGCAGGAGTATGTGTGAGCTAATAAAAAGAAGATGCAGATGGCAAAGGAGCCAAGTTGTTCCTAAACTCATTGACTACTTTTCCAGTGTTCTGCCCCATCTTAGTATCTGCTAGCACAGAAAAAAAAGGTCAAGCACCCCTCTTCCTGCCAACAGGAAGATAAATGTTCCCTATAGAGAGCTCTTTTGTTCTTTCTGGCCCTGTGAAAAGGAATGGCTGTCAGACTCCTAAGAGATGTTGCAATGATTGGGATCCCACTGCACAGCTTAGGTCATCTAGGGAGAACACAGACTGAGAATTTAAACCCTCCTCCTGCTAAATGCTAAACTGAGTATGTGAGAGGATTTGTAGTCTGCTGTAAAGCCTGCATTTATGTGCAAATTAACCTCCTTTCCTGAAGATAGGCTTCCCACTCACCAGCACACTATCTGGGCTTTTTCTGGGACTCAGCTTGTCCTTGTGTTCTGTGTAGCATGATCTTTTGTGCTCTCGCCATTCTCTTACACTGTTCTGGGTTACAGCAGCTGTAACCAGACAGTTGAATGTAGGCAACCAGGTTTACACAGGTCTAACCACTGGAGATGATCAGCTAGCTACCTGTTCTCTGCATCCAATGAGCTCACAAACTTCAGGAATGCCTTGCACCCACCACCACTTATGGGCCAGTGCCTGCAGATGGACGATGTGGTGTGTTGCCTGCTTCAGGAGCTTGGGGAGCAGCAAGGTCTTGGGGGTCTGGTGGAGCAGAGAGGGCAGGGGTGAGCAGGGCTGCTCCCTGCCCTGCGGAGCCCCAGCACAGACCCCGGCCCCACGCCTGCCAGGGTGCCCAGAAGCTTCTTAACCTGCGCAGGCGGCTTTTGGGCTCCACGTTGCTCTGCAGGCAGGGCTGAGCTCCCCTGGCTCCTGCCTGGAAAGGGCCAGAGAAGGCACCAGCTCAGGTGCTGGGCAGGACCTGGCTGTTCCCTCCCGGCGAGCATCCCTCCGGCACCAGCCTGGGTCTCCCGGGGCTCCCCAGGGACGTGCCCCCCAGGCAGGGATGCCCCATCTGAGCAGGGGAGCAGCAGCCCAGAAGGGCTTCAAGCAGCTCCTGGCCTTCCAGAGGTGGGTGGGTGGGTGGAGAGGGCGAGCCAAGCTCCCGGCCCCCCGAGCTCCCCACAGTGGGGTCCCCATCCCGCACCATCCCCACACTGCCTGCTCCAGCCTGCCGGGGCAGGTGGGTGGTTTCCCCCTCCGTGCAGCAGGGCTGTACCTTTGGAAGAGCGACAGTCCTCTTCCTCGGGGTGTCCATGCTGCCACCAAGTTGGCAGCACAGACACGGGGAAGGAGGTGCGGGGAGAAGGAGAGAAGGGCTGGGGTGTGGGTCCAGGGCACTGGGAGCAGCGGAGAAGGGATGATCAGGATCAGGGGCGAAAGGATGTTCAGGAGAAAGGAAGAAGGGCTGGTCAGGAGCAGGTGAGAAGGGCTGCGTTGGGAGAAGGGCCAAGGGTCTGTGCTGTGTTTGTCACCGGGCACCCACAGTGCAGGTGGAACTTGCGCCGTGACAACGCACATCTGGAACACAGCAGCAGGGGATGGGGACAACTCCTCAAGAGGTTGCAGCTTCACGGGGAACGTGTGGGAACGTTTATGTCACCCCCCAAGACAAATTAAACACACTTTTGTGCTTAAGTATAAAGTGAACGAACACCGTGTTGGGCAGAGTCCTGCCACTGTCAGGGCTTCTGGGAGTCTTCGGAGATGCGTCACAAGCAGATCCCTTCTGTCCACTCACCCCAGCACCCATCCCTGAGCAGCTGGATGGGTGCCTCAGGATGCCTGGTTTAGGATCACCCTTAAGGCAACTCAGCACCACGTCCAGCCTCTGGTTCTTTCTCTGCCTTCTCCCCCCAGCACAGGGGCAGGGGATGGGGGCTGTGGCCAGGCTCGTGCTGTCTCTGCCACTCCTTCCTCCTCGGGGGAGGGCTCCTCACAGCCTTCCCTGCCCCAGCGCGGGGTCCCTCTCACGGGTGGCTCCTTCACAAACCGCTCCAGCCACAGTCCTTCCCACACGGGGCCCGCACTTCTCTGACTGCTCTGGCTTGGGGCCCTTCCACGCAGTCTCGGCTCCTTCCGGCACAGCTACTGCCTCTCCCGACACAGTCAGTCCTCCCCGGGCTGCAGGGAACCTCTGCCCCAGCACCTCCTCCCTCTCCTCTCTCCTCCCGTAAAGCTGCCCGGAGGCGTCGGGGCGGGGATATCCGGGCGGGGGACGAGGCGGGGTCCCCTCGTTCCCTCCCTGACCCCTGCTCCAGGGCTCGGTGCCGGGCGTGTCTCCCCGGGGGGGAGGGTCCCGGCTGTGGGTGCGGAACTGGCCGTGCGCCCCCGCCTGTCCTGCGTCTGTGCCCCGGTCCGAGAGCTGGTGCTGGGGTCAGGGGAGCAGCCAGGGCAGGCTGGGAGCGGGGCAACCCGACTGTCCCCGCCCGCGCCAGGCTCTGGGCTCTGGCAGAGCGGCTGTGTCGGGCTCTCTGCAAATGCCGTGAGGGCTGGGCAGGGGCGAGGGACGGCGCGGGGTTCGTGGGCGTTCTGCGGGGCAGGGGGAGGTGGCAGTGCCTTGGTGCCACGTATGTCCCACTGGGAGGGAGGTGGCTCTGTCTCCAAAAGACCCCTGGGCGGCTGGCAGGGCACCTGGCTGGGCTGCTGGCATCGGGCACTGTCTGTGCCAGCATTTCCCAAGGTTTCTCGGGGTGCATTGTGGGGAGAAGGTAGAGGACAATCGGGAAGAAAGCCTTTGGGACCGGGAAGAATGGGAGGGGTAGAGGATAAGGGCTCTTTTAAGATTTAGTTCTCTTTCTTATTATCTTGCTCTTTTTTTTTGGCTTTTTTAACAAATTAAATGGGGTTTTTTGTGTTTTCCTGAGTTGTCTGTTTCTTGCCTGTCACTATAAGTGGTGAGTGAACCCTCCCTCTACTTGCCTAAGCTCTCGAGATGTTTTTTAATTTTGTTGTTCCTTCAGTTCTTCTCCCCATCCCACTGGTGGGGAGGAGGGAGTGAGAGGCTGCATGGTAGCTTTAGACCACGACAGTGGCATAGAGCTTCTTCTCCACAGTACAGCCTAGCTCAGGATGACCAGCCTCTCTGGGATGTGGCTGAAGGCTGAGTCGAAACGGGAACTGCTCTGTTTTGGGCTGTCATATACACTTGTTTTGAACCTGTGTCTTCTTGGTATGAGAAAACAACCAAGCGCACAGCCCAGCACATGCTGTGGTTGACTGTTGGAGGTGACTCCTTTGTTGAAGCTCACATGAAATGTGTGAGATGAGGTGTCTGGTTTTTGGGTTTTTTTACAGGCTCTGGGGCACTAGTGGCAGCGAACAGGTCCTGGGACCTTCCTCGCCGCCCGGGCTGGAGCTCTGCACCTTCAGGGACATGCCTGCTGCTCCTGCTTGTCCCACTGCACAGCTAGCGGGGTTTGGGGTGGCTGGAGTAAGAAGGTGGTGATGTCCCAGCTTCATGCTAGGAACTATTTCTGAGTTGTTGGCCTTTAACCCTCAGCCTTCTCCAGTGCCATCTGCTTTCCTGCTGCCATGTTCCCGTCCCCAGGAGCATGGGCAAGGGACAGATGTGGAGCTGGCAGCCTTGGGATTGACTGCACCCTCAGCAAGTTTGCTGACAACCCCAAGCTGTGTGGTGCAGTCAACAGGCTGGAGAGAAGGGATGCCATCCAGAGGGACATTGACAACCTTTAGAGATGGGCCCGTGCAAACCTCATGAAATTCAACAAGACCAAGTGCACAGTAGTTCTGCCCGTGGGTTGAGGCAACCCCAAACACAAATACAGGCTGGGTGGAGAATGGATTGAGAACAGCCCTGAGGAGAAGGACTTTGGGGGTTTTGATGATGAGAAATTGAATGTGAGCCGTCAATGTGCACTCACAGCCCAGAAAGCCAACCGTGCCCTGGGCTGCATCAAAAGAATCATGACCAGCAGGTAGAGGGAGGTGATTCTCCCCCTCTACTCTGCTCTTGTGAGACCCCCCCCCTGCAGTTCTGCATCCAGCTGTGGGGCCCCAAACATAAGAAGGACATGGACCTGTTGGAGCGGGTCCAGAGGAGACCAACGAGGATAATCAGAGGGCTGGAGCACCTCCCGTACAAGGACAGGCAGAGAGAGTGGGGGTTGTTCAGCCTGGAGGAGAGAAGGCTCTGGGGAGACCTTCTAGTGGCCTTCCAGTGCTGAAAGGGGGCAACAGGCGAGATGGGGAGGCACTCTTGATCGGGGGTGGACTGACAGAATGAGGGGTAATGGTTTTAAGCCAAAAGAGGGGAGATGGGAGATCTGAGGAAAAAATGTTTTCCTGTGCAGGTGGCGAGGCAGTGGCCCAGGTTGCCCAGAGAAGCTGTGGATGTCCCATCCCTGGAGGTGTTCAAGGCCAGGCTGGATGAGGCTTTGAGCAACCTGGGCTAGTGGGAGGTGCCCCTGCCGATGGCAGGTGGTGGAACTGGATGGTCTTTAAGGTCCCTTCCAACCCAAACCATTCTGTGATTCTATGATTCTGTAAAAATGGGGAAAGGTCATAAACCATTTACAACTTTTATAGTGAATAAACACAAATCCTTTAGCTCCAAAGAAGTTAAACTATGACGGTTTCTCTTTTAAAGTAAATAAGAGCCCTGTGTGCTCACAATTATTCTGAAAGCTCCAATCTGAAACTGCATTCTTCAGCAGTCTTCAAGAGAAGTTTTCAGCTAGCACTATTTGTTATGGAAAGCAGAGATGACAGTTCTGCCTGTAAGTGGCTGTTACCATCTTTTAATGTCTTGAATGGATTAATCTTGAACATTAATCCGTTAAAAAGGCCAACTGGCCTGAACAAAAAAAGAGCTGTCATTATGGAATTACAGTTGTGAACCAAGAGACAATGGACTTCTCAAATACCCTGCCACGCATGGCCACATTTTGTACAGCCTGATCTATTCAGTTCCTGACTGGCAGTACCTATATTAAGGGCAAAACATTTCAGTGTCATCAGAAGGGAAGCTGGATGATGGAAACGATGCAGGGACTGGAAGATGTCTCATACAAGAAGAGAGTGAGAGAGCTAGGACTATGCAGCTGGCAGGAGGACTAGGGGGGGGTTTCTTATCAATGTTTGTGATTACTTGATGGGGAGGAGCAAAGACAGAGCTAGACTCTTCTCAGTGTTGCCCCGTGACAGGATGACACGCAATGGGCACAAAGTGAAATACAGGAAATTCCTTTTAAAAGGAAGAACCCCCCTGCCCCCCCCCCTTTTTTTTTTTAACTCTAAGGGCAACTGGACACTCAAACAGGCTGGCTGTGGTGTCTCCATCTGTGAAGATGCTCAGTCTGACTGGACAGACTCCTTAGCAACCAGCTGTAGCCAACACTATTTTAAATAGGAGGGTTGGACTAGACAGCCTCCAGAGNGGAGGACTAGGGGGGGGTTTCTTATCAATGTTTGTGATTACTTGATGGGGAGGAGCAAAGACAGAGCTAGACTCNCCAACCTCATCATGCAGTGATTCTGGATTATCATTATTATGTTTCACTTGAATTTTTCTAGAGACAAAAACCTGTGGTCACTAGTAATTCTGTAAGGAACAGGTAGTTACAGTTAGATTTGAGAATGTTCTTTCCACTTCAGAATCACACAATTCAAATTAATGCCTTGTTCTCAAATACAGTTTGTTTCTCCAGAACTTACCGAAACTATCAGAATGATCCTAAACATCAGAATGGTACTGTTTATACAAAGCCTTAGGTCAAGTTTGCCCTAGGTCTCGACATGTTAATAAATTTGGTTTGAGTAATGGTATCTTGACTACAAAGCAAAAACTATTTTTCTTTCTGTAGAACAAATTACTTGCAAGTGGGGTAAAAAAAACAAAAAAAAAGGAAAAATGCGTTAGTCAAAACAGTTCCTTGTAGGATTTGTACATTGCAATTCACTGATCTTCAAAGCACCCCTGTAAACACTGGAATAAAACTCCTTTCGGTCAGTTTCAGGTCTCATTTTCTTCAAGTACCAACAGAAACAGAATCAACATTTCTTTACATCACATTAAAAGCTTTTGGGTGTTTCATTCAAAATCATAGAACGGTTAAGTTTGGAAGGGACCTTGATGATTTTGAAGAAAAAAAAAAATGTCCAACATCATTGTAAGATGTTTTGCAGAGCAAAAATAAGGGCTAGAAGCTTTGTTTTTTCACTAACTGAAATTTATTACAAATACACATATTCACTGTTTATTATGTATTCACAGTACATTAGAAATAAAATAATGTAAAATCAAAAGTGCTTTTATTAAATATCAGAAAAACCCAGCAATACACAACACAACACAGAATCCTACTGCAAGTCACTGAACTTCAACCAGGTACAAAACCCCTTGAATATCTAACACACCCTCTCACAAGAAGTATGTAATACTAACAATTACATATTGGTACCAAGGTGCTTCAAACAAAAGCACAAGTGCTTTCAAGACTGATCTCAACTGAAACGAGATATCTGAATTTGTTTTCACTAACAATTACTTGAGGCATTTTTTGCCACAGTATTTTAAAAGATTTTTAAGAGGAAAAACAAAATCCCCCAAATGCCTTTAAATATGGCATTAAAGTTATCAGGCACTAAGTTCAAGATACAAACTACTGACTCTGCCAAAAAGAAATAGAAAGGCTTCCAGGGCAGCCAGAAGCTAGATGACTTTGCTCACTCCTTCTGTATAGCTCTCTGCAGGGTAACATTTCATAAGCATAAAGCTTATCAAACTGCAGATGAGCATAAAAATTTTTTTAAATGCCATGGACTAGAATTTTTAGAGGGTTAGTTTCATTTGCTTTCTTGCTGAGGCTCAGAAATCTGTGGGTTCCCTTGGTTAGCGCCTACTTAGGGAAAAACTCCCTTACCTGATGGGGAACTGTTATTCGTGACAGGAAAGTCTCACACTCTGAATAAGACATCATGCCTTCAGAATAACAGAAGGATGTTCCTTTCAACAGGTGTGAAAACAGATACAAAAAACCTGAGAAATCCAAACCTTTCGTTTCAGATGAACAGCTGCTTCAGAACTGAAAACAAATTTACCACTAGTTTTCAGTTCCACACTAGTTCCACAGGTCTTTTAATCTCTTCCCTTAAAGATATCAAAGCTAGTTCAAGTCTTGGACCCATAGCCACATGAATCCCCAATCTCACATACATCCTTTTTTAAAACAACAGATATACCTGAAGAATTTGTGTTCAGGTAGCCTGGAAGAATGCTTCTGGGTCACAATTGCAACTCCCACCTAAACTCATGCGCAGTGCCACTCATACACCAAATGCTACTATGTTTGTGACTGTGCAGAAGAGACATTGTAACTATTAAAAAAAAAATGTGGGGGAGACCAGCAACCTGTATGCACAAATCTACCATGATGCACCATGCAGAAATCCAGAGGTCTCCCTGTCTTCTAAGCCTCACTCCCTAGCTTACAGCAGCACAACCAGCTTTCTACACCTGTGTTTGTCTGCTGTAACGACTGCCAGATGTCAGAAAAAAAGGGCATTTTGTTGTGCATCTATTTTTGCACTTCTTAATCGATCATTATTGCAGTTACACGTCAAGCAGCTTTTTTTCCAAAAGGGCAACTCTAAAGGAAGGGGAACATGCTTTTCTATGCCTCCCCTATTTACCCAATTTTTTCAATTACAGGTTTTGGAGAAGGGGTCTCAAGCATGACCAGCAAAAACTAAAATATGCCCCAGTTATGGACAACACAGGCTTTGGTTTACGTCAGTATAATCCACAGATGAAGATAATGTGAGTTAGAAGAACTGAAGTTAAATGTTGTAATTTCACATGCACTGCAACGGAAATTTAGGACAGTGCTTCAGTAGGAGACAAACATGCCTCCTCTTCTTCTAACAATACAACCTTCCGCCTGGAGAGAGACATCACAGACTTTACAACAGTTAAAGAAATTCTAACTAAAATGCGCAAGGCAAGAAAAGCAAATGGGATTACAATCTGCATAAGGTGGAAAATTGCTGTGCTAAATTCACTTAAGAAGCATGTTAGAAAGAAGGCCCCAAGGCTTACACAAGGGTAGAGAGACAGCTTGGCAAACATGAAGGCATGCTCCTTGCCACCATATCTAGCAAAAGGATGCAAAGTTTCCCTTTCATGGAGGAGGGCTGTACTCCATATTGCAAACTGAAATATGCTGGCAAAAAAAGTGATAACACAGCTGACCTGAATGGCTTCTATTTCATTGTGAGACTTCTCTGCAAATTCACTGGTCAGCTGATAAGCTAGAGGAAGCCCACCAATGAAAGCCAATGAAAGTATGTTAAACAGTCCCATTAATCGTGTAGCTTTTGTTACATAAAGGAAAAGTGAGTGATGAACAAACCACAGGAGACCAATTGTTACAAATGAGCCAAAGTAGGCAAGGTAGTTTGGTCCGTATTCACTTAAAGCTTCAAGAAGGCTTACGTGGAACTTCTCAACTTCTCTGGGATCGGGAACATTGTCTTCACTGCGGAGAGAAAACTTTCTTTACTTTGCATGTTAATGCTACAAAAACACACTTGGAGCAACACTGAACTATGTTGCTTTACTCTGACCAAGTAAGGAACAACAGACATCCACTCTGTAGTTCTCTAATTAGTAACTTGAAAACAGAATTTCAAATAACAGCTCTGCAAATAAATCAGATCTGAAAGGAAATCTGAAAGTAAGTTGACATTCCTTTAGGTTAATGTTGCCACAGTGACTAAACAGCTTTGTTGATAAAAGCCTTTTATCTAAAAACATGACTAAGCATACAGGAAGCTCTGTTCTTCAAGACACCTCACCCCAACATACATTAAATAGACTGATGATCACTACTGCTGAAATGTGGGTGTTAGAAATATCTTTTGTGTTCTGTATCTTTCCAGAAAATCTTACTTAAAGTAATCCCTGCAGGTTTTAGAAGTCTAGGACAGTGTTTTGTTAATTGTATTTCTGCAAATATTACATACAGACAAAAGTTAGCATTATATTTATCAACATAAAGTATAAGAGGCAACACAAAGCCTTACCATATATCCAAAATGAGCAGGGTTGCTACAATAGCATAGACCCCATCGCTGAATCCTTCTACCCGTTCCTTACTCAGAGGTTCACTGAGGTAAAGAGTGAAGGTTTCTAAACTATGGTGTATCTCCTCTTCATCTCTCTGGCCTGGAAACAAATCTATATGTTTACTAATGAAAGACAAAAACAGGTAGTAAAAACAAGGTAATTAAACAACCTACTGTGACCTCCCTTTCTCCACACCTGCCAAAATCTTTCTGTGGAAAAAAGGGTGACACAGGCCAGTCACTCCATTTTTTCCAGCAGCAATGCCTCTTTCTGAAGTTCATGTTGCTTTCATGACAAGTGCTTAAGGGACAAAAAAAGCCCTGTCCCTTGAGCAGTATGGCAGACCATTTCCACCAAGTGAATAATGACTCAAAGCTGTAATTGAACAAAACATTTGATCTAAACAAATCAGATGTTGTGCCTCAGGAAGCCCTATAGCTGTAGGTCCTCTAAGACAGTGTGGAGAACTTAAGCACTGCATGAAAGAAAAAACCTCACTGGAGCATGGAGGCTGCATTGGGACATCAAATGGCCTGCTTTAAAATAAATCCAGCCTTTGGTCAAAAGGTGGGACTCTGGAGATTTTAGAGGAAATGTCAAGCACATCCCTAAAGACTGGACTCTGAACTGCCCAGCTAACCAAGCTGCACCACTTAATGAGTGTAGACCGGATGAAGAAAAAGCTTCCAGCTTCAAGAAGAAGGAAGGAGAGGAACTAAATGAAAAAGCAAATGTGATCACAATTCAGTCAATAGAGCAGTAATTTATGTCAGCCATCTCATGGGACAAGACATACACAGACATGACCTGACTGCAAATGCCAGTGCCCTGGTTGCAGTAGGCACAGGTACTATTTCTATGTGTTTATTCTCTGTCTCTGAGAGGCTGGCTTTAGCTGTTTCAAAGCATTTCTGTCTCCCTGACTATTATTTCTGCCACACAGGGCAGTCAAAAGTATGTTCACATTCGCAGTGTACACAGACAGACTTGTACTAGGCTAAACAGCAGTGGCAGAAGGATAAAGGTGTTATTCTTCACTCACTGTGGGAGTGACAATTCCAAAGACATGATCTGTTCAGTGTTTTTGTGGTCAGTTTGTATTGCTCTCAAAGACGGACACTCCACCTTTTGGCTGAGTACACTGGACAATATCACCTTCTCCTTTATTTTGGCACTGGCAGCCTCCTTCTCAGAGGAGTTTAACAGCAGCTGTGGCTGTTGGTATGGTTGTGCAACTCTTAGTGCTGACACAAGGTGGGGGCGGAAAGAATATAAGCAAGGAGCATGAGGGAACGAAGCAAGGATTTAGGCTGACTTAAGCTGTGTGTGAAGGCACATCTTCAGACCACAGCAGGTAGATTAATGAAATGTAACATCCTGAACAGTTAATTACCCTGAAAAAGTTTGATTTACAGGTGCTCTGCTTGCTGGTTTGAAAATGTGAGACCAGGTAGTATTGCTGCAAGAAAGGGATACATGCATAGAGCTTGCTTCCTATACTCTTCAATCCTCACGGTTTCTTTTTAGGAAGAAAAAGGGACAGATGGCCTGCAGCCATTATTCATGCACTTCTGTGAGTCTGCATGCACCTGCATATTCAGGACAAACAAGAGAGGTTTTGCGTTCAGAAATGATCTTTGAATGTGTTGTACCTTACACAAATCTAGTCATGAATTAAGGGAAACCAGGAAGCGAGGGAGAAACTTTGGCAGCATGGCAATAAACCCCAAAATCACTAAGTTCCAAGACTGGAAATAGAAGGACAACTAAAATTACTTCATTCCAGGCTGTTTGGCTAATATGTCGACAACCTCATAACGTATCTGAACACATTCTTATGAATATTGTTACTCACCAACAATCTTGGCTTTACACCATGTAACGAATCGAGTGAGATGTGGAAAAACGATTACAAGCCCCAGAAGTACATAAGACTATGGAGAGGAAAAATTAACACAGTTTAAATTTAGTTATCAACATATAAATTACTTTCCAAGTTTCATATGAAACTATTACTCTCAATCTTTAGGTATAACCACACTGAGAAAAACAAATCTTGACTTTGTGATGTGGGAAAAGACTCACCTGAAATGCACAGGCACCACCTGAACATTGCATGTGCAACCTAATACTGTTTTTTGATTGCTAATTTAGTACTATTAATGAGGCAAACTAAAAAAATGAAAGGAAATAATTCTGCTAATAAAAATGCAGTAATGGCTTCTTTGGAAGTTGGAGAACTATCCCATGTGATCCTTAGGGGTCCCTTCCAAAAAAGACTCACCTGAAATGCACAGGCACCACCTGAACATTGCATGTGCAACCTAATACTGTTTTTTGATTGCTAATTTAGTACTATTAATGAGGCAAACTAAAAAAATGAAAGGAAATAATTCTGCTAATAAAAATGCAGTAATGGCTTCTTTGGAAGTTGGAGAACTATCCCATGTGATCCTTAGGGGTCCCTTCCAACTTGAGATATTCTGTGATTCTATGATTCTACTGCTTGCGTCCCAAAGACACCCCAGTGGGTCATAAGGGGTTCACAGGCTTTGCACAAGTCTAAGCACAAGAGCAACTCGGAGACTAATTTGACTGTTTTTAACATTAAAATAAAATACACTAGTGAACAAGGTGAGGGAGAAGAGGGAAGGAAGGTTGTAAGGGGAAAACATTTCCAATTAAAATTAAGCCTTTTCATGTTTGGACTTGTAATTGTCCCTTTTATCAACAGCAACCTAATTCCTCACAAATTTTGAGATTATTGAAACATTGCTAATTCCCATGGAATCTTTAAATTCAGTTAAATCCACCTTTTCCTAAAGGACAAGACAGAGGAAAGGAAGCTCAAGATACACACAAAAACTAGATTTCAGTTCCAAGAAGGGGTTCTGAGAAAGGTAAAAGCTATTAATAAGTAAGAGCAACTCACTGCCATTTAATAAAGATGGCAGAGAAAAAGGCTGTGTAAGAGCAGGCCTGAGCCAAAAACATTTGTTTTGAGATGCAGTTTGGCTAACTGCTCTGCTTAATCTATTTGCTTTTCACTGAGTTAATGCAGCAACTATATTCACTTGTCTTCAGTTTGTGCAATGTGACATTTATTTCATGTAACCGTCTACATTATCTCACCTACTTATGATGAGTTACAAGATGCTAAGTTATGGTTTAGAAGACCTAGTTCTAACTAAGAGAAGCATTAAAAAAAAATCAGGCAGAGCAAGTAAAGCAAATATTGTAGCAGAATATTCTTTCAAAACTATCCAAACTCACATATCACATTATGGATTGGTCTCTGTGGATTGAACAGCTTCAATGCAAAAGAGCAGCCATGATTACAACACTACTAAACTGGCAGCTGAGAAAGACTGCATATTTAACACAGACAGTCCTAAATACAACCAATATTAACTGCAGCATCAAAGTTTTCAGTTAACTGGAAGAACTTACCAAAGGAATAAAGACAAAAGAAAAGATGGCTGCTAAACAGCATAAAACTGGTCCTCTTAGGATAATCTTTAAGATATGACGTTTATAAAAATTCTGGTTTTCAGACACCTGTATCTGTTGATTCAGTAAGTGTGGGTGATAGAATCCATACAATACTATCACAGCCTGCAAGGAGAAGAGCATTACTGAAGTCACTACACAAAAGTATATGCAGCATTTCGAGTATAAAACTGTAAAGCTACAAATCAACGAATTCCAAAATACGTTCACCCTTATTCTCCACTCCCAGACAGAGAGCTGGTCTTAGAAACTCTGAGATTTCACGATACACTGCATATATAAATCATTTAGTTGCATAAATCAGCTTCAAAAGACAGTGGCAATGCAACTTTCATCTTATATACAGACACTATATTATCACAGGCACAACTTTGAAAAAGAATGCTATACAAACAAAAAAGACATTTAGCAATTTATAACCTTAGTTAAGAAATGTCATTTTAGTTCTATCCAAAAAAAAATCTATGTGACAGTGAAAATGTAAAAGGAAAGCACCAATACCTGTATAAAACCAATGACAACAGCACAGACACTGAACAGGAAAATGCCAAAAGGTACATCTGGAAAGGAGGCCATTAAGGAAAACTAGAAAAAAATGCAACTAGATCAAATATTTAATTAAGAAGCAATGTAGGAATAACAGTAGAGAAACAGAAGAACTCTTCATTTAATACTGAAACTCAAAAACCTAAAAAATACTTTGCATTCCAACATAATGCCATTCAATGTAATTTCTAGCCACATGCACATATCCCAACCAAAGCCACCTGGAAAGACTGCTTGCTCTCACATTGATACCACAAAACCTTAACCTCTCTGACAGTTTGTCTCCACAATAACTACAGACTGGCTTGTAGCTGACCATAAAGTCTAACGGTGTTTTCAGTGGACAAGATGTTCATAATTGTCAAAATTCTTGATATTAGGGTACCTTTTTGAATCTTTTAATTTCTCTGCCTCCATGGCTCCCTGTTATATTAATTTCTTCAGCTTCATTAGGGGGAAAAAAAAGCCCAGGGAGTAGTATTAGGGTAACATTGACACGTTTTCAAAAACTATTTCAGCTTCAAGGCAAAGTAAAAAGTATCTGCTCTTGCTGCTAAAAATTGTTTTACTGACCACAACCTTATTTTTTGCAGACTAACACATAATACAGATATATCCACAGAGAAACAGGCACCTGTCACATAAATCTGTTCTACATATACTATAAAAGTCAAGATGCATTTTAAGCAGCTGTTTTGCTCTGCTAATATGGTGTTCAGGTGCAAATATTCTTGCTAGGTCTAAAGGTCATCTGACCTGACATTGTGCAGAACATCAAATTTGCAGATGTAAAAAATTAACAATCAGCTGCTAGAATCAACCTTGCTGAGTAAGTCAAAAGTTATACCAAAAACTCTGTCTAGATTACAAAAGGAAAATGTTCTGTCATCTGAAAAGGAGTTAATGTAGCTTTAGTTCTCTTAAAATTCTCATAAGGCTACTTTGACCTTTTGCAGTACAGTTCCTTTTTTAAAAGAACTCATGGGAAACTATGAATTTCTGTGATTATAATTTTTCTTTTAGCATACCCATTTTCTGCCTTGTCTAAAACATGCAGTAATTGAAGGTTATAACATATCCTCACGAATTATAAAAGAATAACACTAAACTATTACAATGGATTCAGGGTTTACACTATAATATATAACACTTCCCCGGGCTTCTGAACACCGTGGTAAAGTCTTTCCAAATAAATAAAGAAAAAAACCCTGTAATTTAAACATACATCAAATTTTAGAAAAGTACTTACTGTGTATGGCAAGAAAGTTATGATCATCATACAAGCCTAAAAGAAGAAAAAAAATGTACTGAAACACTAAGTAAAATATAAAGCAAGTGATTCCTTCATTAAAGACGTGTCTAGAGAATGCAACACAAACAGATCAAATGCTTGTGTTGAGTCATGAAAGAAACCACATTTCTGAAGTTGCTGAGCTTTGACTGTAACAAATGGTTAGTTTATTTTAGAAAACACTACAGTTTTGTTACCAATACCACAGGTAAAGTTTTGCTATGGTTCTTAACAGACTTCTGCCTAAAGCAGCAATGCCAAAAGTACCACACCTCCTAAAAGAGGTGTTTCTGTTTTGTCAAAACAATTAATCTCTAATTACAAATATTTAATATATAAAAAAGCTAAATTTAAAAAAAAACCTGAAGCACAATTAAATGCTTAGCTTTGAAAGCTACATTAGATAAGAATTACATGCCTTAAGCTAGTCCTTGTATTACCATTTCCTGTAGCGTTATCTCATGGAGTTTAAATGCAGCCTTTTTATTAAAAAAATTAAATTGTGTGGTTGCACACTGTCAGAGAACAGAATTTTAAACAATATAGCAAAATACAAAACTCTAGCTGAAAGCTATGTACACAATTGCAGCATCCCATTACAACTATGAATAACGAAGATATTACAGGGATGCTTGTTAAAAAACATAAATAAATGAAGAAGTTTTAAAGACAAGATTTAGGCAACTGTAAAGCTCAAAACACTAATTCAGAAATTGGTCTCTCAGGGGTAGTTTTTGGAAGATCATATTACCCTCTGTTTCAAATAAGCTTAAAAATGAATTTCTGAGCAAGGAAAACAGAGAAATGACTGAAAACCTAACTGTAAATCAAACCTACCCCCAAGATTTTTTGCTGCAAAAGACATAGCATTTCGTTTTCTTAAACCTGGAGGACAGATAATTCAGCTAGACACAGATGAATGGAGCCAAATGCTTTTGCCCTAGGTGCCTCTTCATCTCCCTCAGATGAACTTCAGACTAACCTGTTGCAGAGCTTCTTCAGGCTTACAGACAAACATGTGGAAATTATCAATCAGCCACTTTGGCAAGCAGGAATTCAAGCTCTTGATATCTTCCTGACTTAGAAATTTGTCAGAGTTATGCTATTTAAATTAGAAACTTCTGGATATGTACATACAGACTTAAGAAAAAGTGACCTGTACTTGCTAGTTAAATATCCACTGTGTATAACAAGACTTACCAGATTTAGAAGAGCGAGGACATCATCTATAAGCTCTATCACCTGAAACAACCTGTCAAGGCAAGGTAAGATATCATGTACCAGCCAGCTCCCACAATATGTTTTACAACACTGTGTACAAATTTTACAGCTATTATATTACAGGGGAATCTGATTTCCTTCGCTCCAGAATTTATACAAGTAGTCCAGGTGCTATCAAAACTCAGTAGCTCAAACATGGAAGTAATTTGTTAGAAAAATTTTAAAAGGAAGATATGAACAGTCAAGTTCAATCATGGAACAGTTATTAAGAACCTAATTTCTATCCAAAGGACAAGTCACATATGATGCAGCAAACTGCCCCCCCACCCCCATCCTTTCTCTACACCTGAAATTACTTATTAACTTTGAAGCAAATTTCACCAGTGTTAAGAGACAATTAATCTGTGAAGAAGTGATCCAGATGTCAGTTCCGACACAATGAAGTCCCATATCAAAAACTAAGAAGGCAGTGAGCTACAAATGGATATCGTTCCTTGGAAAATGGAAGATATGGAGGTGATTCGGGAACTGATGACAATTCTCTGGTGGACATGCCACTTCACTACAGGATTTAATGCAGCCAAGTCACAGGGCAGGCCATTGGTTTGATTTCTCCCAGAGCAGTTTTGTTCCAGAACAGCTCTATCTTTGCCTCCTGACACACCCAGGACAGGAAAGCCAGCACACTGCTAGTGAGCCACGGCACAACTATCATTAGCTGTCAATTAATCACCTTTTTACTTAAACAGAGGCAAGGCCCAGAACTAACTGGAGACTGTCAGTCTGTGCTCACTGCGCAAGCAAATGCTTCTGAAGCATGAACAAAGACAGACTTTCACCAGCAAGGCACTGTTCACTGCTAGCACAACAACATGAACAAGTCCATTTGAAACTCTGCCAAAATAAAAATATAGGTACCAGACTTTTTGCTCCTCAGACAAAGCAATACTGTGTAGGGATCTTAGCCCTGCAGTAGTGCTGCACAGGTCTTCCAGAGTGGATCCAGATATTGCAGAGTCCATCCAGAGTCTCAGATTTTTCTTTGTCTCATATGCCATTGTGAAGAGCTATTTTTCTGATTTTCTCCAGGTTTTACTTGGGAGAACAGAGGCAAGTTCATGTTGTTAAGGCCAGAGTATTTTCAGAATTTTAAGGCTTAAAATTGTTTTTCATTATGATACAACACAGTTATTACACAACGAAAATTAACTTTTATTCCAAACTGCCCCACACCTTGTTAATGCAATTCCTGAACCACAGAAGCGTCACTTAGAATCAATAGAACCCATCACCCTCCACAAAATCCTGAACTATTCAAAGCCTGTGCCTCAGCATTTACTTATGCAAGAAAAGAAGAGCAATGTGATAAATGCACTGATGTGAAGCATCAGCTTCAAGTATTGAATTACAGGCTGCACACCTCTATTAGAATGCAGTTACTTAAGGAAATAATACAGTAACATTTGTAAATTTCAAAATTCAAACAAAAACCGTCCTGATTCCAGTATGATGCCTGCATGTCAATTTCTTTTTGACTACCAAGACCCAGGTAGGTGGTGGTGTCCATAGGTCTACAAAATGCAGCAACTCCAACATTACAATTGATCTTGTGAGAAGCACTGCTGAGGACTGAGACAGACAAGTTTTATGCCAGCTGTACTATTCAGCAGTATTCATGATTCTCAACTGAACTACTGTTCCTTTGAGTAGCACACAAGTTAGAAAATCATGATTTTTCAGCATAATTAGAAGTTTAAGTCCATCTAGAATACGAAGTACAATGAAAAGTAACTCTAATTTAAAAGATATATAATGGTTGTTTTTCTCTGTATCACTGTGTCAATGGTGTAAGAGTAACTCACTGCTTAGGGTGGTATTTCTTTACAATTAATTTTTTGCCTTATCCAACAAAAGATAATTCAGAAATACATCAAGACTGAAATGTATCACGCACGAAGTTATAACCTGTCCTTTTAAACGGTTTTTCTTTAACTTTTGAGTTAAACGTTTGTGTTCCTACCTTACATGAGCTGCCCATGCCACTGTGACTATTAAGAAGGTCATCAAGTAGACGGCAATTTTTGCCAGAAGAAGTTGCTGAACACTTTCACCTAGTTTCTGAAACAGACAGTGCCACCCAGAGACAAAGAAAGGAAAGTTACATGTTACTTTGTGAAATTATTAGCAATATCTGCAAATGAGGAAGGGCATACAATTATGTAACACATTTTTTGAAAATGCCTGCCAAAAATTCAGTTCTCTTCCAACAACCTTTTTACTACCATGCAGAGGAACTGGTTTATTAGACACTTTTAAGTATGCTGAAATGTGTAGTTAGTGGCATATGATGTACCAACACATCTCTTCAAACTGCAACAAGGGCTTTCCAATGCTCTACTCACCTTGCAATTCATTCATGCACTATCTCATCACTGATCCATGATAATACATTTCAGAGGAGGGCTAGCCACAAAATGCCTCTTTTATGTTCTTAGCACAGACTTCTGGAGCAGAAGCACACCACCAGTTTTCATGTGATGATTGTTAACAATAAGGAAGGGCTTAACAAGGGAAGGGCTTGCAAACTTTGCAAGTACCACCACAACAGCTTAAAGAGACTCGTAGCATATTTGCCATGTTATGGATCATACTTGAGTTTCCGAAACTGAGACAAAATATTTGCATCTAGATCTGTTTTGAAGATCAGAAAACCAAATCGTGACTAAAAAAAAACCTGCAAACCTTCCCAAATGATTACTTTATGTTGCCTAACATTCCTGCTTCTTTCAGAGTTATTTTCTGTAATCTTCTTTTCCCACCTTTGCGTATCCTGATTACATTTATTATTAACGTGATTTTAATACCAGCATTCAGCCTGCATTATGTAAATTACTTCTCTAAGTGAAGTGACTTCTCTTTCTACCAGAAAGAGCAGATGCTTTCTGAAAGATCTTTTGGTCAGACAGGCATTTTTCATACAAAAGTAACTGAACAAAATTTACAGCCTACAACATACAGCTCACTCAGGCTTTATATCTCAACTTCTGCAAATTACGCATATCTTCAGTAGTTAGCAAGTTCAACAGCTCCTCCCCTTACAGGAAACTTCTGTTGGCTTTAATGTTACTTAATGATTTCAGCTTTTTGAAAGTCTGGAAACCGAAATGAGGTGGGGGTGCTAAATCAGAATGTTACATCTACTTGTAAAGACATGAGAAATGAAAAAACAAAAGGCATATGATACCTGATCAGGATGTATTTTTGTGTGAGCCACAGGCAAAATCTGAAATAACAAAACGTTATTAGTACCTGACATTATTTTCCTTATTGCAAGCTTTATTAGTATCTAAAAAACTGCCTCAAATACTCCTGGATCACGTAGCTACTAACAGCCTGCAACTCTGAAAAGCAGAATCCCTTTTGGGTCCACACAGACAACGCTGCTGCCTCCCCGGACGGCCTCGCACCGCTTCTCGGGGCCGGCCCGCCGCGCTCGCCTGCAGACGGCTCCCAGGCCCCGGGCCCAGCGCCGGCATTTCGCGGTAGCGCTGCAGGCAGGGGGCTAGGGGGGAACAGACGAACAGGGCTCCTCGAAAGCGCCGGATGGGCAAACAGCTCGCCTACCAGCCAAACGCACAGACCGGGCAGGGGCGCAATCCCAGAGCCCGGGACAGGCTGCGGCCACTTGAGGTTTTTCCCTCGCGGCAGGCCCCAGGTCTGGCCGCCCTGGCGGTGCCTCCCCGCGGCGTCAGCCTGGCCCGAGCCCCGCCACCCCGCCGCCACCGGCTCGGGTTCCGCAGCTGGGCCGAGTCAGGCAGGCCCCACGCCGCAGCTGGGCCGAGCGCTCACCATCACCGTGGCGATGATGGAGAGTAGCGCGTCGCTGTAGGCCAGCAATCGGTGCGACGGCTGTGTGCTGCTCTCCAGCTCTAGCCCCCGGCAGCGCACCCGCACCGGCTCAAGTTCCGCCGCCACGCCGGGGCCCACCGCCGCAGCCCGCAGAGCCGACATGGCCCCGCTGGCCTCCGCCCACGGGGTTAGCGGCGCGGCCGACGCTGGGCGGGGCGGGAGCGGCGCGGCCCCTCCCGCGGCCCGGTGTGAGGCGGAAACCCCCTGGCTCCGCCTGAGGGGAGTGCTCTTGGGTCCTCCCCGGACCCGGCGGTGGAGGTGACTCCCTCCAGGGGTGACTCGTCCTGCTGTTGGAAATAGCTGGCCACAGATGAGTTAAGAGTGATTTTCGCTACATCTGGGAAGGTCTGTGTTGGTGTCTCGAAATCTTAAAGCTGATAGCTGATACAGGTGGCGTGAGCTGGTGGGCTTCGGGAGGAGGAAATAATGTTATACGTGGTATGTTGATGTGTTACATGCCACCAAAGCTCTTTGCAGCTAAGATTACACTTACCGGAGGCAGTAGTGTCTGAAGATTCTCAGCTTTATTTATAAATCGTATTTTAAAATCCATATCTGAATTCCAAAGTAACTTTTTTTCCCACCTGGTTTTTGTTTTGGTTTGGTTTTTACCAGCCTAACCAACCTCATCCCATCACTTCAAACAGTTTGACATTTGTGCTGCCTTCTGTCCTTCGGAGCTGTGAACTGGAGGCTTTTGATTTATGTTCAGGTTTTTATTCTGTTGGGATGTTTAGTTCATGCCATAATAATTGTCTATTTGGAACAGACAGGGCTTATAGTTTCCAGTCAAGTTGTGCTCTAACAGAAATGATTCAAATACTGTTGCAAAGTGGTTTTATTTCAGATAAATATTTGCATTTTAAAATTCTTTTAAACTCTGTAACTGAAAGCAAATCAAGGTCTTCCCAGGAAACATAGCTGAATTTGTGACAGATTTTTGTCTGGCAGTGTCTTTGCCATCATAAACTGTATTTTCAGTTTCTAGAAAGGCTATTCACTAAATAACGGATTTCATAAGAAAAGTCTGGAGAATTTTGTATGAAGAACTCAAATTGCAGAGAGCAAAACCACTCTTTTGGGGTGAAAATGTTCTAGGTTTGGACAAATTTAGGTCAAGAGAGGTTCTCTCTTGAGGTTCTCCTCCCCCTCTACTCTGCCCTGGTGAGACCGCATCTGGAATACTGTGTCCAGTTCTGGGCCCCTCAGTTCAAGAAGGACAGGGAACTGCTGGAAAGAGTCCAGCGCAGAGCCACGAAGATGATGAAGTGAATGGAGCATCTCCCTTATGAGGAAAGGCTGAGGGAGCTGGGTCTCTTCAGCTTGGAAAAGAGGAG
>VZTO01020439.1:43620-66060 GCA_013400615.1 Syrrhaptes paradoxus
AAGTTTTTCTTTTTATTCCAGGACCCTCAACCCTGTCTTTGCTTGAAACTAATCCAGTTTAGTATGCATATGGCCATATAGGCATAAAGGGTCATTAACCTTTATTAAATTTTTTTCAAATTGGTATTGTCTAGGAAGTGGTAATGTATCTTACTAAAATTTTTAAGTGTCAGAATAACTTCGACTTTTAGTAATATAGTGGTACGATGTTTAAATAGGAAGGGATTGCAGAGATCACTATACAGTAAACTGATTATAGTGACCTTTTGAAAGAGATTTAAGTGAATGGGCATATAGTCTCAATTTTGCAGCTGTCTCAACTACAGCTAGTATCAGTTTCACTGTCATGATACTTCACCTTTCCAAGGCTGAATAGTGCTTTGGTAAGAAACTGCCGTGCAATGCTTTGTTTGTCACAGGAGGAGACCATTTTGATAAATAATGTCTCTTGTTAAATTTAATGAGGAAATTATTTGTTTAATGGAGGTTTCTCTTAATCACTGCTCATTGTAAAAGAACAAACAAACAAAAAAACAACAAAAAAACCCCCCAAAACAAAACCAAAAACCAACAACAAAAAACCCCACCAAAACCCCCAGAGTTTAGGCCTTTCTAACTGCTAGACAGCTGGAGCCTACAGGAGGCAAACTGGACCATGGAGTATTCCAGACAGTAAGAACACATTTCTGCAACATTTCTTTCACCCTGCTCTCTGGCTTCCTGTATATAGACTTGAGATGAAAGTTACAGACCTTTTATTCAAGGTTAGTCTCTGTCTCCAGAGTACAAGCCTTTCTTTCCCCTTGTTGTTGGTTTGTGTTTCAAAGTAGCCAGGAGCACCAGCTGCAGAAGAAATCCCTAACCACAGATTGGAACAGGTACAGCATACATCCAATCTCCAGAGATCCTGTCTACAAATTTTAGCAAGTTTTCTAATAACTACTGAATTAACTTTACTTGCACAGGGTGACTTATTTGCCCTATGTAACATTTTCCTCAAGAGCAGCAAAAGATGTATGCCTTGTTTGAAACAAGCAGAGTGTCTAAGGTCAGGGCCGCCGCCACCACCACGTGGTCGCAACCCCTCTTCCCCTTCCCTCCTCTCCCGGTAAGATGGGGAAGGATAAGAAAAAAGTGGAAGTCGTGAGTTAAGATAATGACAGATTTTTAATAATATCACACGAGGANAAAAGCTACCTCTGCTAAATTTCTAGTGTCTCATCTGAAGTCAGAGACAAAACTATTGTTGCACAAAATCAGTGATTTTTTTTTTTTAATGATTGACAAGTTTTTCCATTATCTTTCTAGAAATGAATGACTTAAACTGGAACCTCAAAAATAAAAAAGGGTGCCCAATCACACGTAAGCATTAACATGGCAGTTATTGCTGAAAGTTTAGCTAAATGATAATGTAGGCTACATACAGGGATCAATCAAAATATTTTTATTTCAAAATATAGCAACTATTGCTTTATTAAATTTGTTATTTTAATATTGAATGAACAGGCTCTTCTTTGAAATATGTGGTTGCAATGTATTATAAAAGTCTCCCAAAATATTGTGGCTCGTAATCTGTGTGAGAAAAAAATAATTGCGCAGCAGAAGAACACAATAGTTTGTGCAGTATGTTTTGCGACTTCATCCAAACTAGGAGGCTGTATGGATATTCAGCTAATACAAAAAAGCTGCATGAATTAAAGATCTGTATTGCTGAAAATTACTTGGGTCTACCATACACTGTAACATGTAGATGTATTAGTGTCTGTTCTAGAAGACAACTTTTTCAAATAGGGAATTTGGATGGGCACTTCCAAAAACTAATGATTCTTGCTGGATTATGTGAGGTGGAATTAAATCTAAATCTTTAAAAAGGCCAGTTTCACTCCAACCTAGACTAGCCAATTAGGGAAGAAAATGAATTAAACAAAGTGTCAGCTTGCCTCTGAAAGTGCCTTTTGTATCTTTCTGGTCTCAGAAGAAATGAAGAGTCTCTTGCACACAAAATGAAGACATTAAATTAAGAAAGGTGAAACCTGTTCTGTTTGGTTTGTGTCAGGATTAGCTTTGTGACTCATGCTTTCAGAGTATGTCACAAGGGCAGCTGCACTAAAAAGTACAAACCTTGAAGATGTATTTAATCTTCCTTCCTGAAGATTAAATGCATCTTCAAGGCATGTATGTACTTCTGAAATAGATTTTCAGCTGTGCTGAACCCAATAAACCCTATCTAGAGCAATGCAGGCATTATTATACATGCCATTTTGCTAGCTATATTTCAAGTAAATGTTATATAGAGAAATGCAGAGTAGAATGCTAATTCATTAGTATTTAATTAATTGAATTCCTAAGGAGCTGAAAGCAATTACTGGAATGGAAATTAAAGTGCATATCTTTACTACATGCTAAAAAACAGAATGAATTTTCATTTAATAATTCCCCAATTTATAGCTCTGCCCTCCCTTGACCTTATGATACAAAAGGAGATCCTTTCTTTGTCACCTTCCTCATCCAAAATTTTTGGTCACAATGATTCTTGGCTCATTCTGGATGGGGTTATAGAGGGAAGAGGGCTGGATGAAAGTTAAAATGGGAAGGCTGGAGCAGAGCTATTTCATCAGGAGCTCAGCCATCCTGCAGCTGCCCACTGTGGTTTACAGAACTGGGTAGCAAATTAGTAACAGATGGCACAACCCTGTTTTCCTCTGCTTTTCAACAAGGATGATGCTAGCATATAAATGGATAAGCCTTACTGCTTTTAACAACTTCAAAAAAAAATCTGTAAGTCTCTCAAGCTGCATACATAAAAACAATAGATAACTCTTTTTGGCCAAGTGCTGTTACAAACTGCAGCATTTTACCAAACTTTTGTCTCAGCAGCCCCATTAATGGAGAGCCTTCCAGACAGCAGCACACATTTCAAACCGCAACTTACTTAGTGGTCTGAACTCTCCAGTATAGTCCTGGATATTTAAAAAGACAAGGCAATATTACCCAGGCATTCTTTCTAACTTTTTGTCTAGAAAAGCTGCAACTACATCAAGGCTCCCCTACCACACCTGCAGTAGCTGGAGTGACAAATCCATCCTTATTTTTTCAAATGTAACATTCATACTTCTTAGCCTACATTTCTTCTTATATTTCCTTCATGTGTAACAGATAGTTACTGCTCCTGAAATCTTTCTTAGGACAAACTCTCACTTTAAGCTGTGACTGTCCTATTTGAGCAATTTCAAACAACCAGAGGAATTGTACAAATCTTTAGACTGAGCTTTGAGTACCAGATCTCACACTTGGTTCCTATCTGCATACAATTTTGGACTGAAATTTTGTATTATTTGTGCCAAGATCGTTTCTCATCAGTGAAATTAAATCTCAACTGCATAAGTAGTAAAACAGTGAAGTTTTAAGTACAGTTTCACTAATGGAATTTTATTTGCTGATTTTTATACATTAAAAATGTACACACTGATAGAGAATCAAGATTCTCAGACAGCAGGCATAAGAGCATTTCAAGCAGGCATAAGCCTGTACTGCTGCTGAAAGAAGTAAATAATCCTGCTGCCTTGTCATCCTCAGCTGTTTCTTCCAGCCTATGGGATGTCTCTTTTGCACCAAGATAAATGTGAGGCTTAGCAGTGAAACAGTCAGGGAACTGGCCATGTTAAAGCTGATTAACAAAAAACCAAACCAAACCAAAAAACCCAACCAACCCACAAACAAACCCCTAAAAGAGGTCATTTTACTCTAGCTCACTCAATTTGTTACTGAAGATAAGAACTGAGGCAGACACCTCAGTCTTCATTTAAGCTGAAGTATGAGTTTTAGTTGCCTCATATTCCATCTGTGACGGAGTCCTGCCTTCGGGAATAAGGAAGCTGCCAACATAAAATCCAGACCTTCAGCACAGAAAGATTTCTTCTTGTGGCTCCTTATAAAAGATCCTATTCCTTTTCCAGTGGCCTTGTATGAATGAGTCTTTGAATAGGAATATGCAGGTCAATGACAGGACAAGGGACAATAAGCACAACAGTATGGTGTTAGCAAGCCTAACAGTGTTCGTTCGCCCCAAATAATTCCAGTCTTTGGCTGAAGAAAATAATTGGAAAAGCCAAAAACCAAAATGGGATTGAAGGCAGGGTGCTCCTGCTGTGAACAAAGAGTCTGCTGTTCTCAAAGTCATGATGATGGTATGATTTACAGTAGCAAAAGAGGCTTTCTTATAGGGAGAATTGGAAGAAAAATAGCCGTTGACCTCTGTTACAGATAGAAGGAAGTTCTCTGTATAATCTGACCTTGATAATTTAAACTCTTTTTTTTTTTTTTTTTTAAATAATATGCCCAAACATGGACTCTCTGTACAAATGTACCACACTTCTTGACTGCTAAGGCATTACAGAGCAGTGAAGAAAGCACAAGATGCCAGGCCTCTGTAATTTACACAGTAGCATGAAGAACAGCAAGTTCTTAGTTTATAAAAGTTGATGGAGAAATACAACCTTAAAATATTTAACAGTAGTTAAATCTGTGCAGAAGAAAGCAAGCGCGGCCACTTGAAATCCTATGGAATTTGGGGATCTCTGGGATCATCTCAGGGTGATGGTGGCTGGCAGGGAGCAGACTGCAGCATCGAAGAGACATGACTTTTTGAAGGAGAGTCCCGGCTAGCAGTATTCTTTCTGAAACTAAAGTTTTCAAGGCAGACTTGCTTTTAGTGATCTGCTGTCCCAGTTCCTACAGCCCTATGCAGCAGAGAGGCCTCACTAGATAGTGATCCACCGGTGCAAACACACGGAGGAGTCAGCCTCACACCTAAACAGGCAGGATAACGCCCTGTGCGGATTGTAGCCATTCCCAAGATTCCTTCACCTGCCGTGCTGTGGCCCATTGAAAAAGGAACGCCACCTCATCCCCGCGCGTGTTCAGGTGCAGGCAGCGGGGACACAGGAAGGGCAGGGACTGGCGTGTCGGTGTCGCAAGGAAAAGTAAAGGAGAGGGGAGACCCCGGGGGCAGATGAACAGGGAAAGGATCACAGCGATACGCTGGGGGAAAAGCGCACGAGCTGCTCAAGTGCCATCTACACAGGCCTGAGTTACTGACACGAGGAACATTGCCTGCCGGGGACTGCCGCGCTGCCCAGCGTTAACGGGGAGGAAAAAACCGGCCGGCTGCTCAATGGGGGGCGGGGCTCCCGTCTCCGGCGGGGCGGGGCTGTCCTTCCGGCGCCCAGCCTGGCTGCGGCGGTAGGCAGAGGGGCGGGCAGAGAGGAGGTGGTGCTGTGAGGTCCTAAATGACGCATCGCTCCCGGAAGCAGCCTAGAGCCAAGGGATCGGCGGTGGAGAAGGTGGCGTTCAGCCTCTGCCATCGGTAGCTTGGCGGAGCCGTCCTGCCCCTTCCCCGCTCTCCCGCTGCGCTCCCCCCCGCCGTATCCGCCGTCACCTCTCTCTCCTTCCTCTCCTCCCCCCCCGCCCGGCCGTCGGGCAACGCCGGCCGGGGGCCATGTCGCTCTTCCAGTCCGCCCTGGACTTCCTGGCGGGCCCTGGCTCCCTGGGGGCTGCCAGCCGCGACCAGAACGATTTCGTGGGGCAGACGGTGGAGATGGGCGATATGAAACTGCGCATTAAGCGGATCATCGCGGAGGGTAAGAGCGGGCGGCGGCGGCAGGCCGCGCCTAGGCCTGGGCCGTGTGGGGCGGGTCCCGCCGCTGTGGGGCTGGGCTGGGCTTTCCCTCAGGCCCTGGGGCTCCCGCTCCCCCTTGCTGCGTCTCCCCTTTCTCGGCCGGGAGGGCTTCCTTCTTGGCAGGCAGCGCCCTGCGAAGGGAGGCCTCGTGCGGGTGAATGGGCGGCGGCTCCTGCAGCGGTTTCCGCCGGCCCGGGCGCGGGACCGGCGGCTTCGTGCTGCGCGGGCAGGCGTCTCCGAAGGGCTCGTTGCCTCCTTGTTGTTACTTTAATTAGGGGTCATGGCTGCCCTGAGTTAACGTGAGTGCCGCGGCAGGTGTTTGGCGAGGACCGGGTGTAGGAGCAGAACGTATTGTTAGCCCACTGTAGGAATACCCATAGAGAGCCAGTGTGTTGTGTGGCAACTTCTTCACTAGCTTTATGGTTTAGACTACTTTCATCATGTAGCACAACCTTCAGAGGTGTTCACAGTCTATGTAGGACCTCAGGGCAATACATGCATATATGTTTAAAAAAAAAAAAGGCAATTCCCTTATTGCAAAAGTGCAAGTTTGCCTCTGCGGTTTTGGAATTGTTTGGAAAACTGTGAAATGCAGGAAAATATGTTAACTTTAAATAGAAAATGTCAGGAGGCTGATGTCATTCAGCCTATAGGTGTTATAGGAGTACAGGAGCTAAATATATACCAGGGATATGCCTATGTCTAGACAGTTTCTAGCTTCAGTGAATTTTTGGGTAGGTACTTTGGCAAACTGCTTACTGGTCTGTTGTAAAATAGGTGCTATGTTTGGTGTGTGCAAATTACTTAGACATTAGCATAAATTTGTATCTTGTGATTGTGATTAGAGGAAGTCATTTCTTCAAGCAGAAGAGATATTGAAAGCTTGTTTCAAAAGACTGAAATGTGAATTTGTCCACACTAATGCATTTATGTAATTCGTTAACTTTCTACAGGTGGTTGATGTTATTTAGGTTAAGTACCCCAGAGCTCTGTTCAAAGCTCCTTCTCATTATTTAAATTATTTTCTGTAGTTGCTTCTTGTAATTCTTTTGTTTTCCGTTAGTTTTGTAAATAGGTTTATTGATTTATTTTTTCCTGAGTAGTTTTTTGTTGAAATCTTCATGACTAGTCTGTAAAAAAAAATTTGATTCTTGAAACTTAAAAAAAAATCTGTTTGTGTAAAACAACAGGACATTGATCTTTACCCCTGTTTTATTATCTTAAGGGCAAATAAGTTGTTACTTTAATGCTTCAGCATTTTGGCATATAATTGCAGACAAAACCTGTCAGTTTTTTAGGTAGTAAGTTGCATTTAGAACAGTACTAATTGTCAAGTCCTACTCTGCCTTCAGCCTTTGCTTATAGGTTCTTTACAAAAGATCCAGTCAAGAGTCTTGAGTGAAATGCAAGCACTCAGTATGATGTGACTACAAGGTGAATGCTAAAGGAACTGGCTGGTGCTGCTGATATTGTGGCATTCCTGCCAGGAGTGACCACAGCAGTTTCCAGAGAACAACAAAGGAAAGGAAGGGCAGGAGGCTATGTTTGAGACATACCTGCTGTTTACTTCTTGGTTCTGAAACAAGTACTTTACTTTGGCAGCAGCCTGCTGTGTTCCGGAATGTGACATAGGCTTTCTAAAATGTCAGGGGAAGGGTGCCAGGTTAGATGATTTAAAGCAAATGGGGACATGCTTCAAGTCTAGTGTTCTGGAGAATATGTCTGTAACCACTACTTTGTGTTCCATGTTTGTCTCAGTATTATTGTTTTATTTAGTGTTGTTTTCTCTGTATTTTGCTAACTGAAATTGGGCCTAGCTACTTGCTTTTGCTAGAAAGTAAGACCTTCTAGCCAACATAGCTGGGTTAAAACAACCCTTAGGGTATATTAATTATAAAATACATGAAATATAAAAGTCCCAGCCCTTTCTGCTGTCTCCATTCTTGAATTTGGAATGTTTCTGTCTTTAGCATATCATTTATTTTGTTGCTGAAAATGAATTTATTTTTGAGCTCTGAACCTGTGTTTTACACCTGATACATGCTTGCATCACTGTGGCTTATAAAGCATTCCCTTCCATGGTTACAAATACAGAATCTGTTTTTCTTCTAAATGAGTCCTTTCATGCCAAATTCCCTATTGGAAATTCAAATGCTGCTTTCCGAATTTAGATTTCAAATCCGTTGTGAACTGTGTGTGATCTGCCTATGCAGAGCAACAACCTTTTCTGTAAGGTTGTAGGGTCTGCTTTGGTTTCAGTGAGTGTGAGCAGAGTCTGTGGATCAGTGTTACAAGTATAATATGGCAGCATAAGTTAATTTGCTCTTGCACTCTGCAACTCTTTCTAGCTGTGCAGTGTGCTGCCCATCTGTGTTGGTGTAAATATGTGTTTGACCATAAGGTGAAACAGTAGGTGCACAGTTCCTTTGGATACATTTCCCTGTTGATTTTGCAGAGGTGCCACGCTAGAGGTAGGACCAGGCTTGCTGAAAACGTGGTGTGCTGCTGCAGGAAGCTAAGGGCAGCCTGGGGTTGTGGGGACAGGCTGGCGATGATCTCTAGAGCTGCTACTACCTCCAAACACATGAACAGACTTAAGTGTGTCACAGGCTGGACTGAGTGCTCCTAGAACATGGTCTCCTGTATTTTCTACTTGGGCGTTTTGGTAGCTCACTGCAGTTGTGATGTTTTAGAGGAAGTGGTTTGGACCTTTATATTTAATCCCTACTTGTCCTTCGTATGATGCTGGCTTCAGCAGGTGTCGTGGTTCTTTTGAATCCTCCTACCACACAGTTGTACTTAAGTTAAATAGTCATTGATTGCATACCTAATTAGTAAATATAACTATCGCACACTCTTTCATGACAAAGGGCATTCTTTTGTATGGTCATAAGTTGCTTGCCAGTCTGAGTGTTCTGTAGCTGGCTCCATCACAACATGGCTGTTTGCTCTCATGAGGGTGTCTGCATACATGTTCTGTGAATGCTCGATAACATGTTTGGTTTTTATAGGGTTAGGTGAGGGTGGCTGAAACTGCACTCTGTCAGGTCCCTTGCTGTTCATCTGAACAGTACATGGATTTTTATGCTGACTTTTGCTTCTTCAGATGATATTCTGGAGCGTCCTTCCCCTGTGTTCAGGAATGTCAGGATTCCTGTTATCAATCTGTACCAGATAGTTGAGGGACTGAGATGGCCCTTGCTGTAGGCTGCACATTTGACCTTGGAGGAGAATGGGTTGACCACATCAGGTTGAACAGTAGCTTTCATAAGTTTCTTTTCTTGCACCTGAAAACTGCAATGTTTGCACAGACAAACAACCTTGCAAATGTGTTTCTCAAATGCTAGGTGCTGCTGGCTTTCATTTTTGTCTGTGTTGGACAGAGCATCTTGTCTGATAGGTCTTATACTTGTTTCCTTGATAATGATGACACTTAAAGATGATGGACAAGTAAATGTGGGAAATTTCTTGATGTCTACCTATAATGTAAAAGGAATAGAACTTGGTCTCTGGACTGCCTGAGCATTCATTGAGAGACTGCTGATGCCAAAGATGGTCAATGGATTACAAAAACTCATTCCTCAGTTCAGTCTAGTAATGCTAGTCCAATGAGAGGGTGAACTGATATGAGAACAGCATATCCCATGCCATGTACTATCAGGCTCCAAAATAACAGAGTTGAGTTTTTTGAGAACTGTAAATCGTACAGTTGTAGTAGCTTTGGTAGCTCGCTAATTGAAGAGAGAAGCCTGTTTGCTCTGTGATGAATAATTGTTTAATAAAATATTGCCACTTTATAGAGCACAACTGAATAGCAGAATGATGATTTGATAGCTAATAAGATATTGGCAAAACTGCTTATATGCTTAAAATTTATTCAGTCTCTAAATGTAATTATTCTTCCTAGAATGTTTCAATTGAACCTTTTTTGGAAAAACAGTTATCTGCATTGATAGAATAGTAGAAATAGTTCTAGCAGTTCATAAATTATTTAATATCTCTTGTAAAAGTAAAAAGAGACTATGAAAATAGAGAACCTCTGTTCTAGAGATCCTTCTCTGAAAATAGAGAACTACTTTACCTTTATGGTGATCGGTGGAGCAAAACCTGTTACTTTTCGATTATTGTAGTCTTCAAAGGATGAAGGCATCTTCAGCAAATTTTGTTATGTGTCTGGTTAAATTAGGTAATGTTTTTAAGGGTTGTTAGTGTGTTAAAAAGTCAGTTGACAACTTCAGTAGCAGTTCCTACTGCCACTCAATGCATAATGCAATATCCCTACAAATACTCCACTGCAAGTAACTGAGGCTTTAATTTGCCTCTTGAGTACTGCTGTTGAGGTTTGTAGGTTAAATAGTAAATATGAAATTTTCCATAAGTGTTCTATTTTAGCTTTATTAAACTTTCTAGAACAGAAATCATACTAACAGAAAAATAATCTTAAATTTTTTGAATATTACTCTGCTGGTAAGCTGTTAAGTGAGGTAAACCAGATAGCAATATTCTTCTATTAGTCCTTTCAATTACTTATTTTGAAACACTTTTAATTACTCTGTTTCTTGAGGTCTGTGCTAAAGATCAAGAAAATAATTTTATGCCATAATTACTGCTTAAAGTTACAGTTTTCATCTTTCTTGACACCTAAGTCAATGGTAAACTGATCAACTTCTTAATATGCTATGGTTTTCTCTTTAATTCTTGACTGTGTAATTCGTGTTCTATGAAGTATAGGCTGAGTCTTTGGTTTTATATGAAATGAGGCAGTGGTGTCTTGGTTCAGCTTAAAGAATTTATATAAAACAACTCGGGGTCTTGTCAGTGGAAGGCAATGATAGCATGCAATGGCAAATACTTGTCCTTCAGAGTCTATGCAGAAATGTGCTGCCTGCTCATGTATGCTAGTTGTAATGTGTTTGAAACTTGTGTTACTGCTTTAAATAGGTACTCTTGGGCCTGACAAATATGCAGCAAAAGCTAAGTATAAGTGATGATATTAGTGTTTCAGTGTTAGTGAGGTTCTCCTGCAGAAGAATTGGGGAGGGGAACAGTCAAAGAAAGATGGAGATGCCAGTATTCATGTTAAGAACCTGCTGAGCAGATGATTGTGGGCTGCTTGCTGGCCCTGCAAATATCAGTTGTATCTCAGGAAGCACATTGATGTCTTAGTGCTGATTTATGTATGGGATAGCTGAGAGAAGTTCTAGAAAATTGCTTTTCAGACATTGCAGAGATAGTAGACAAAACAGTGGAACTTCTGTGCTGTTTGAGCATCACTTTCCTTGAGACTTAGACTAAATTACAAGTTTATAATACACCTGGAGTTCACTTAGCCTTGTTTTTTCTTCCAGATAATGAATTTTCCTTCTCACTACATTGTTTTACTTGTCTTTTTTGCTTGGTTTAGAAAGAACCACTCCGAGAATAGATGTGGATTTTCTTCCTCCTGTGGGGGTTAGGGTTGCAACTTTCAGTTCCTGCACCATGAAGTCTTTAAGATTTTTTGAGATTACTAGTCTTTTAGTTACTACTAGTCTTTTATTCTTTTTTAATAGTGAATTTTCTTCTCAACACAGCAGTATTTTGCAAATAAGACGATGTATCTTCCTTGTGATGTGCCTCTTTTCCAATTAGGCTGCCATTAGAATGAAGTTCCAATAGTAAGGATAGATTTTTTTTCTGTAAGCTGAGAAACACCAGTGAATATCAGGGTTTAAATATGTAGAAGGAAGTTTCATAGAATCTCACTTTTAAAAATATATCTGGATTAAAAAAAGCAATGTTACTTCTGTTTCATTTTTGCTTAACTATCTATGTACACTTCACACTTTCCAATGATTTTGTTGCTTATGTATGAGGCTGAACGATTTAGAATAAACCACATGTATAGTTGTGTAAAAAGCAGGGAACGTGCAAGTTCTGTAGCACACATTTAACAGCCATTCTTCCTGTATATTGATTTCTTATGCTTCCTTTGAGCAACAGGTGTGGGCAAAAGAGGAGTACCACAGAAGATGAGAAGAGTGACAAAAAACAGGCATTATTCAAGCTGTTTGATCTGAGTCTAAAACTTTTACCATAAAGAAAGAATCATTACTTAGTCAGAAAGGTAACAATAGGCTACAGACCTAATTTTTTTTCAGAATTTAAAAAGCTGTCATGATTTGGAGCCATGTAGGTGACTTGTTATAAGCTGTATTCTGGCAAAGTGAAACTTGTCTGTCATTAAAGTATCAAAAAAATTCTGCTTTAGACTTCAAGGCTTCTTCAGTATTTGGAATGGAAACAGGCAGTATTACAGTTTACCAAGCTTATAGGTACAATTTCACAGTCTGCAACTCCTAGATTCACGGGATGGTGGTAATGTAATTAAATGCTGCTTTATAGATGGAAATAATTCTTAAAACTCTGGGCAGCAGAGGCACAACAAACAATTAACGGTCAAGTTTCTGTGAACATTGTTAGCTGATTTGCTGACAAATGTTTGGAGTTACTATGAAGGGAGGAGAGCTCACATGAAATCAAAGAAGTTGCAATAGCCTGGGATGTGAAGGATGAACTGACAGTTACTCTGCAAACCATGTGTGAGACAAACTTGTCAGAAGTTGAAAAAAAAATCTCTAAACAAGAACTGAAGCACCCTGACCTAGCAGCTTTCCAGTTAGCATTCCTGTTACTGTAGATGTAGAGAAGATTTTCCACATGAAGCAGAACAGTGATGCTTTTTTGACAGTGTTTCTCAGGTATGGCAGTTTCTGCTTGCAGGGGAGCTCTGAAAGTTTTAGGGTGTTATGCCTCCGTTTCTCAAGGTTATGGGAACAAATGCAGGTCTTTGAGTTTAAGCTGTGTTTAATTTTTGAGGCAATTTCATCTTGTTATTAGGACTTCGCAATTGGCACAAATGCATGACTGGACCTGAAAAAATGTACTTGTCAATGCTTGTCAACAATGAAAGAGCATCCTTTCTGTTTTGAGTAAGATGTTGCTTCTTCTGTGGTGGGAAAGCATCTGTCTGCTTTCTGGTAAGATGCATTGTAACTTGTAGTCTCAGCTAGGATTATGGTGTTTCAGTCAAGTTATAATTGAAACACGAGCAACTAAGAATTGAAATGAAAACAAATTTGGTCGGTATTTGGGAGGGGAGTGGGCAAGTCATATCAAGTAGTTACAAACAGGAAGTTATTCACAACATCCCTTTCTCGTGACTAGTTAAGTGTGTAATGAAACAATATATAACAAGCAGTTTTACATTGTGGTTGATGTCCCAATTTTGATGCTTAACTAGCTGACAAGTAGGAAAACTGTCATTTCACTGATTTGTCTGAAAAAGCCCCTGATGATGGGAAAAACAGGGACAGGATGAAAACCAAGAGTTTTAAATCAAATTGGATTTATAGTGCAGTGAACTTATATGATATTATGTGATGCTTGGGTTTAAGTTGAGGGAGAAGGCAAATCTCTTGGTTGGAAAAGAAAGGGTGTTCTGGTTTTTAAGAAAATGAAGTACTGACATGAACAATGTCCCTGTGCTATAGTGGTGTAAGGATGAGTGCGGAGTGCTCACTGTTACAGCAAATGTGGCCTGGTTAGTTCCTAATGTGAAGGAAGTAATCAGATGGTTTCAGTGTGGGCTAAGAAGGTGAGGCTGGTAAGTTTTGTGCTCTGGCATGTTCCTCTGGTCTGCTATGGAACAAGACTGATTATAGGGCTGACTTTTGTATTTTGACTACTCCATTTTCATGAGCTGGTGTGATGCTGTGTAGTAAAACCTCTTATATGTTTTGTGTCTATAGGAAAGAAGACGAATTTTCTTCTGCAATCACTTCTGTGGCAGAAAATAGTAGTTTGAGACTGTTGTGGTTTATCCCACTCAGCTAGCACACTGTTTTTGAGAGCTTAGGCTGTGTTCTGAAACTGAGAATATGAAATACTTCATCAGTGAAAAACTTGTCTCAGAGCAAGAGCTTGGATGGGTGTGTACATACACACTGGTAACCTGTGTGGGGAAATACAAAGATTATTTTGCTGATACAGAAAGCTTCATAAAACTGTCTTAAAGCCACCTATAGATATTTATGAGTAGAAATAACAAGAGAAAACACACGAAGTGGAACTGCATTCTTTCTACACCCGTAGGAAAAAGGATCAATGCAGTCTTCCTCTTAACTTTTATTTCCTCATTTGCCTCAGTTGGGTGTACTATACAGATATTTGTTCATACAGGTATGTTGATGTAGGGCTGTGATCCTTGACTGACGTGGTTGTGTTGACTGAAATCCTTGGTGTGGTTATAATTAAACAGGTGAAACTGGTTTGGTTTTTTTCATTTTTGCAAATTCTGTTGCAAACTACATTGGTCAGAGGGCCTGGAATAAACTGTTATGGCAAAGGAGAAGCTTTGCCAGTAAAGTTATCCCTATTCAAGGTATATTAAAACTGTTTAAATACAGGGAAGCTGTCATCAAACCCTAAATGAAACTGCTTTTAATAATGAAGCAGTAGGACTGATTTTTGCCTTGTGTGAAAAAATTTTCACCTATAACAGATAGTTTTAAAAGGAAGTGGTATGGTTTTGTGTGGGGGGTTTTGTCTGGTAGCAGGGAGGGGCCACAGCTGCAAAAAGTTTCCCCTAGTTCCCAGTCTGCTCTGGTGGCAAGGAAGGGGTTACTGTAGTGGCTCGCTCCTGTAAGTGACTGTTAAGGGTTCACCCCCCCCCCAGCCCCTGTGAAGAACTACTGGAAGTTTCCCCAGCTTCACACTGGACCCACCCCAGGATAGGGCTGAGCCAGTTGGCGCCTCTGCGCATAACATATTTAAGAGGGTGCACAGAACAATGGGATGGTGTGGCCCCGGGCAGGGCCTGGCTTGGGCCGGCAGGTCAGGCCATCCAGCCGCCTGCCTGGCTTCTGTGAACCGACCTGCCATAGCCTAAGCCTCTGCCACAGCTGAGGCTGTACACAGAATACATAGTCTGTATTTTGCTGGGAGCCAATGAAGACCTGCAGCAGAGAGAGAAGCAAGATTTTGAGATGAAGGGATCACATGACACTCCAGTCAGCAAAGGAGAGTGTTTCTGTCATTTTCCCCTGCAGCATGGTGCAGACTTGCCCATGAGAAGATGTAGCCATGGAGGACCCCACATTGTAACTAGAAGCCCATGCCAGAGCCAGGCAGTTGTCAGGGGATTGTAGCCTCATTTGGAAAGGACTCAGGTCAGACAAGTTCTGGAGAAGGACTGTCCTGTGAGAAGGGACTCCCATGTTGCGGCTGGGAAAGACTGTGAGGAACCATCCCCTGAGGAGGAAAGAGCAGCAGACTGACTGCAGCCCCCAATTCCACCCCCCCCCCCCCGCCGGGGGGACAGGAGGCACAGAACAAAGCCTTTGGATCTTGTGAAGAAGGGAGGGGTGGGGGAGAAGTGTCTTTCTAAGATGTGGTTTCTCTCTCAGTATCTTGCTTCTTGTTGTAAATAGTTAATAAATTATATTGTTTTCTTGTTCTTCCAAGTCATGTCGGTTTCTTGCCTGTGCCCCTAAGTGGTGACTGAGACCCTCCCTGTCCCTGCCTCAGCCCACCAGGTGTTTATAAAAACTGTCCCTGTGGCTTTATAAACCACCACAGAAAGTAAATTAGAAGTGCTTTCACAACATATTGTACCTCCTTTGGTGTCCCAGAAAATCCATAGATTTAAAATTGGTGTCAGCTGTAGTGCTGCAATAGAAGTAAACTGATAACCACCTGGAATGAGCAGTGTTGTACAGAACTGAATTGTGTTCAGGTGAAACAATTCAATGACAGAATGAGAACCTTACTTTAAACTAATGTTTTGGTGGGAGCATAGCTGTAAAAGGTAAGGTTAGAGGCCATAGCAGAGAGTGCAATTAAGTAGGAATTTAACCAGGCATGTTACCACTGGTTTTTGTTTGGAGTTCTGAAAAGTTTCATGAACTTAACTCTGTTCAGTATTTCAGTACTTAATTTTAAGGTACAATTGATGAAGTAAAAGTGCATCTTTTAAGCTGCTTGTGTATTCTTATACTACCAGTATTTTAATGAAGTCTTTCCCTTCAGTTTACTATGCTAATACCTCTGTATAAATTGTGAGATCCTATTGTATAACTATTGCTAGGAGCTCTGGTAGGCCATGCCACTGTTGAAATGGCTTTAAAGAAGACTCTTCATTGTTTTTCCTTTCATTAACCTATGCTATGAAAATGTAATTAATCCAAGTATTTCTCTAATACACAAATTGAGTCTGGCCAGCTTTAAATTTGACCTCAGAAAATGTTAGTTTGGAGACTTTGTATGCAGATTCCATCAGATTTCCAGATAAGGTCAATTATGCTTCATTTAAGTCAAATAGCTGTGGTTTAAACTAAGCAGAGCTTGTATTAACTTCTGGTGATAACAAGAATTTATTTTTAAATAGCTTGCATTGCTGAAAATGTTCATTTGCACTCCTAGTCCAAAAAGAATATTTATGATTTTCAGTGGTATTGAAACTTACAACTCGTTTGTTTTGAAGTAGTTATAAAGCTGAATATAAAATTTCTTTGGATTCCTAGATAGCAATTAAGAGAAATGATTTTTTTTTTTTATTGGAAGTGAGATTTGTTTAAATGAAACAAGTTATTTCACTGCAGAAAGGCTTCTTAAGTTTCTTGTAACATTGTCATTGAATGTTTAAAAAAAACAGGCTTTTCCATTGAGAAATTAACTTGTGTAGTTTTCATAAATGTGTTTGAGTTTTAGGCATGATTTTGAAGATTATTTGTGAACTGAGGGAAAAAATTTCAGGGCAACAACGATGAATGTGTCTAGACTTTGGGAAGGCGGTGTGATGATCACCACTTTGTCAAAATTTGAAATATATATTTTTTGAAGACTTAATGTAATATTTTTTTTCAGTTGAGTAAACTAAATCCTCTTTTTACTCCTTTCTAGTCAGCGTCAACGGGATTAAGCTTTAATAATGTGCAACTTGGTCTATATTGTAAGCATTTCTTATATTAGAGGAGGAGTTCATAAGAAAACTTACCAGACCAGTTGAAATAGTTGTAAAGGTAGCAGTGCTTCTGGGGGCCTTCTTCAGAGTTTGAATCAGCTTGATTGTTAATCATATATTTGCATAAAAATGGTGGAATAAATTGATTTGATGAGTTAGTTCTCATGCACAGGTGACTTTACCTGTATAATTTCCAGGAGGGCATTTGATGTATTTGAATAAAGCATTGTTATATTTTGGAGTGCATATATATATATATATATATATATATGTATGTCTGTGGATGTTTGTATTTGAGAGGTACTAGCAAGTTGTATGCTTGAAATACAGGGTACCCTGGCTGCAGTCCAGCACTGGTAGAACCCTTGGCAGTATATGTAGCTGAACTGAGCATGCAGAATAACCATTCTGTAATCTGGGGTGTCTTTGTCACCATTTTGCTTGTGAGTGCCTTCCAGAAAACTTAACTGTGCAGTAATTTTGTTTACTATAAATTTGTGCTGACCTGAAGCCCCCAGTTTTGTAAATTAAAGCATATATTATCAAGATGCAGCTTGCAGAAATATTAGAATATAATCAAAGAAATATTTATCAAGATGAATGTAAATAACTTATATAAAACCAGCAGTACTTTCACCGTGTAGAGAGTCTATGGGATCTGTGTAGGATGAAGACAGAGGCAGCAGCTCTGTGGTACAGTGACTGGTGTACACTGGCGTAGTGGCTTGCAGCTCATGGGCACAGTGGGCTCTGCAGTATCCACCGTGCCTCTGCATGTGAGTAGGAAACTAGTTGGGAAGAGCAGTCAAAACCCATGGTTTCCCAGCACCCAGCTTCAGTGGAAGGATGACTTCTAATATCTTGCTTGCTTCACTAGCTCTGTGAAGTCTGTAGACAGTGGTCATAACTGGTCAGCACTGTCCAGGACTCTTGTTTTTCTTGTATATGTGCAAAGGATATAATGTGTATATAGGAGCGAAGTGTTTCAGATATTACTCTTAAGATGATGTTGTGGACTTAATTCTGTTTCCAGTGCCTGTCCCATCCATGCCCACAATGCTAATTGTGATTGCTGATCAGAATGCTTGCACTGGGGTCTTTAGGAAAGCTAAGGGAACTTCTTATTGTGGGAAGTAACCTTATTTTACAGAATGAATCAAAGTAAATGGATAAGCACAATGCACATGGAGCAGTGTATGGTGGGGCTGAGCTGCGGCCTGTGTTGTCTGTCATCTTTGGTGTTCTCTTTCATACTTTAACTCTTCTGTGGTGCACTAGTTACTCTCTTTTGCTTGTTCTCCTTGCAATGGGGGTCTTGGTTTTGGTGGTTTTGTATGTAATTCCCCTTTAGAAGACTAGTGGTTAATTGTCATGTAAAATGTTTGAGAGCACTTCTTGAAAAGCCTTGTATTTGACTGAATTGCAGAAAGCAAATACTGTTACTTCAACCTCATGTTAATAATCCTTATCCACAGAGAAGGTATTGGATACTGATGTGACTGTACCGATTTGGATCCTGAATCTTTTGAAGAAAGTACCTTGTCAGTTTGTTTCTTGTCTGTGATGGTTCATCCTTTAAATATTCTATCCTGTTAACCTTTTTGATCAGTAAAGTTTTGAAGTTCACTGACATCTTTTGTGCTTGTTCACCAAATTAATGCTGGAAGAACACTGCTATGTAGTTCAATGAAAATGGAGCTTATATTAAAGGCAAATCATTGAAGTTTGTTACTTTGGCTGTTACTCTACTAGAGATATGCTGCAGTAGATGGAAGAGCATATATGAAACTGTGCTGTTGGTGTAACCACAAGGATGACATTCTCAGAAGAAATGGAAGATAGCAGGATCTTTATTTAAATTGGAGTAAAACTGTCCAAATATGCTCTTTGGCACAGTTAGATTAAATTTCTCCAATAGCTATTAGACTTGTAACTTTTTGTCAGTCTTTTTTATTTTGTAGAAGTTTGTAGTGTTCTTGAGCAGACTGGTAGTGATTGAGGAAACAGATATTCTGACAAAAGGAGTGGGAAGGAAAATGATGTATGGAATGACAAATTGCAATTTAGTAACAGCATCACCCTTGTTGGAAGTGTGTGCTTCAGTGCTTGAAAAAGCTTTCCTCTTTGCCATGCTTCAGACTTCATGTGGAATTATCCTGAAATTGTGAGGAGGTGTGTAGTTAACGTTTATCTTGCTTGTTATTGCTCTTATTATAGGAATCATAACAGTGTAAAACAAGGAAGTAGTTCAGTGAAAATCATTAGGTAATAATGTCTGCACTGACTCTTGGTGTTATAAGGATCTTAATTAAAAATTTTCTTCACAGGAAGTCTGCATATGCAGCCTAACAAAATTCAGGAAAGCAACAAAGTCAGTGTAGTACTGGCATGTATAAAAGAAAGGAAGAGAATATTTTAGCTCTTGTATTACGTTAACCATACTCTTGGCAAGCCACTGAAAAATAGGTTTACTTCTTACATTTAGAAGAGCATCTAAATTCATCTATTATCTCTGTTAGACTAAAAAGAAAGATTTATGTGAATGTTGAAATTAAAAATAACTTCATGTGTCCTCTTGTAGGTGGTTTTGCTTTTGTCTATGAAGCACAAGATCTTGGAAGTGGCAAAGAGTATGCTTTAAAGGTAAAGTGAATTTACTTCATTACAGGTTTGCAAGGTCTATCTTTTTGCTTGATCCTTTAACATGAGAGTTAATTCTTCATGTATGCCACTGAACAAGTAACTTGGAAAAATCTGGAATGGTAACATCGTGTTTGTAGCACACTGTATCTGTGTTTAGAAGAGTCATTCCTGTTAGGACTCTGAGCTTTATACTGAGATGCCAAAGATGGGAGTTGCTCTATTAGGTATTACTGCTGTTTGACTTCATTTGGTCAAGAAATGCATGGCCCTGTCCCAAGCATTTTTTTGCATGGGTAAAAAGAACCTTTGAGTTACCTGAAGTGGAGTGCAGGAATATTTTCACTCCTTAGAAGCAGATTTAGCCTACCAGTTAGCCTACCTTTGTACTTCCAGAGTAAGCTTCATCAGTACAAAAATAATGCTCCACACTTTGACTTACTGATCAGGCATTCAGCCTGGCACTTTTCAGAGACACACCTCTGAGTTCTTCTTTTCTGAAGACATATAATAATTACATAACATCTGAAAAACTGAAGTATTATGGAAAGGACAATAAAGTGAAGTAATTTAACTTGTCATGTTTTGCTGCAAAAAACTTTGTGTCACTTGTATTCACCACAAAACGGCTTCATTTTTGGAGTAGGGATGTGCTGTGGCTGTATCAGTATGAAGACATCTATCTTGGAGAAAAAGTGAAAGGGGTAGTAATATGAGAGGTGGGAGAAGTAAGATTGCATTACACCATGAGTAATTACTTGGTGTGTGTTTTTCCTTTTCATGCCACATCCTGTGGTACTAAGACATGTGACCAAACTTACATAGTATATGTGTTCAAAATGTCATCTAGAAGTAGCCCCCTGTAAAAAAAGACAAAAGATGAACCATTACTGTACATCTTCTGTTTTGTAAAACTGGTACTTTTGTAGCAAATGCTTGGAGCTTGGATTTATTCTAGTCAAGTATTGACTCCAAATACACATAATGTTGGAAATGGTAGTGCTTGATTTTGCTGTTGATTACTCAGGTGCCATTGAAAAAGTTGGGCTACATGATTTGGAGAAGTTTTAGTTGGAGTGGGTTGAAGGTTGTTTCTAAAGATTGGAGGCAGAAGGTGAATTTTTCCTTGTCAGTGCGCAGTGCTGTAGCCAGGAGACTTTAGTGTTTTGTGCAACGGAAAGCTGTCAGAGCAGTTACTTTACAAGTGTTGAAGGTTATGACTGCTCAGTTATCACTAAACCTGCACAGTACAGGTATCTGTAAAACTGGTGTTTATGGCAGTAGATCCAAATGGCAGTAGGTCCAAATGTATAATGAACCTGCTTTTTTTCACTGTCCCATCACATTTCCTTAGGTTTTTTGACTGTAACTTATCCTTTGTGTTTTGGAAAAAAAATTGTGCAGTTTTGCTGTAAGCTTTAATGACTATGTTAATTATTCTGTTTTCTGACAGCGATTGTTGTCTAATGAAGAAGAAAGGAACAAAGCCATCATTCAGGAAGTTTGTTTTATGGTATCCTTTTCTGGAAGATATTTTCATGTTTCGTTTTAATTGTCTGATATAAAATATTTCTGAGAAACAGAGGACTGCTCTACAGACTGTTCTTTCCATGCCGTATGCTGCTTAAGAGGACTGATGCTGAGGAAGGTCTGGATTCCTGCTTTGTCATGAATCTACCACCAATATCCAGCAAACTCAGTTCTTCAAAAATTGCAGGAATTTAATGTGTGCAGATGACAAAAGTTACGTATGTGATCTATTGAGCAGTGAAATTCTTTGGCCTTTCTTGCAGTTGTGTGACTATGGTCAAGAGACCTCTTGACCATTCAGATGGTACTTAAATCTTAAGTAGGTTTCCCTCATGTGAATTGGATTTATTGCCTTGTTGCCTACTCAAAACTTTGCTTTTACTTTATTTCTTAATTTCTGCTGCAGATGTGTCTGGCTTTAAAAAATAATACTGAATATTAAGGAAGGAATTTCAGTAGAAAACATGCACAGACACAAGCAGATGCTTCTCAGTGTTATTGTTGTCCTTTTCGTTGTCAGTGATGTTGGATTTTGTGTATAAAGTAATCTGTGTTTTCAGTCTTTGGCTTTAATAAACTCAATATTTGCTCCCCAGCATCTGCTCTAAGACCCTCAGTTTGTTTCAAGAGTCAGTGAGGAGCTGTGGTAAGCTGTTTTGTTTACCACTGAGTATCCAGCATCATTTTGAGTCACAAGACAAAACCACTAATCTTAATTTAAGCTACTCAGATATTTCTTCTTCTGGTTACTGAAATGTTTGGCAAAATCTTACATTAAACACAGTTCCCCAGAAGTACACTTGCAAAGACCGAACTGCCATAGCACCACACATTTTCTAGCTGCTCTGGCTGCATCTTGCCAGGAATAAAGAGCTGAATGTATTTTGCATGTTTTTTCATAGCTCAGGCTCATTAAAGGATACACACAACATAAATGAGAGTGAATTGTTGCTGAACTTCCAAGATATAACTGTGAAATGAAATTAGCTCCTGCAGGTCTGAGTAAAAGGTTTTGAAGAGAAGTGTAAAATACAAATACTACTTCGGATTCATTCTGATTTGATGGATGCAACTTGTCCTTTTTTTAATAGCTTTGTTGTACTTACAAAGTCTGTGCTTTTCTTTTTTCCAGATTTGGTGGATGCATCTTGTAAATAGCGTGTGTTAATCTTGTAGGCATGAGTCTCAGTTTATGACCAAGGTGATGCACATCAGGGACAACACAAACAGGCATAATGAAATGTAATTTCCACTGGCAGGAGTTGAGATCGCTTACAGTTTACTCCCCTTTATATAGTCCAAAAATGATATCTTGTATTTTTGAACTGAAAGTTAAACGTGACAAAGGTATTACTAAAGATGGGAGGATCTGGTTAGCGTTCAAAGAGTGCTTCTTCCAAGCTCAAGATCGGTGCATCCCAACAGGTAGGAAGTCAAGAAGGGGTGCCAGGAGGCCTGCATGGTTAAACAGGGATCTGCTGGGCAAACTCAAGTGTAAAAGGAGGGTCTATAGAACATGGAAGGAGGGGCTGGCCACTTGGGAGGAGTACAAGAATGTTGTCAGAGAGTGTAGGGAAGCAACTAGGAAAGC
>VZTO01020439.1:75727-92461 GCA_013400615.1 Syrrhaptes paradoxus
CTTCTTTACAGTGAGGGTGACAGAGCACTGGAACAGGCTGCCCAGAGAAGTTGTGGAGTCTCCTTCTCTGGAGACATTCAAAGCCCGCCTGGATGCGTTCCTGTGTGATCTGATCTAGGTGTTCCTGCTCTGGCAGGGGGATTGGACTAGATGCTCTTTCAAGGTCCCTTCCAATATTCTGTGATTCTGTGAAATGGGCTCTTCTCTTACATGTGTTGATGCTGAGGCTATGTGGGTGATGTTGGCTTTAAGGAATTGCCTTGCTGCAACTGGAATTGCCTTTTAGCCAAATTGAATGACAATTGTTTTAAATATTCAAAATATATCACTGATACAATCCTAAATTACAGATAAAGCAGAGGAAATAAAAAACATTCTGTAGTAATTAAAGCAAAGATGAGATCTAAGTGGTCTCTTCACTTCTGTGCGTTTGTGATTGCCAATCTGATTGCCTTTGTGCTTTTCTCCCCTGTCCAGCTGTGAATGCTGTCTTGTGATGTGCATGGTGTCTTGGATGACACAGCTCATTCATCCAGCTAAATTGCAGTGTGTCTTACTACTTCATAAACAGGCATTTCTGTGGCAGAGTACGTGATATTTCTTGTACTCCCCTGCTGGATTAATATGGACTATGTGACACTTCAGTGTATACATTAGAAAGCTTTTGGTCAACAGACTGACAAAAATATACCTGCACAATAATACAGAATTAATTTATGCAGTTTATTTCTGGCCCTGGATTGAGAGACTCAATAACTTGGGAATAACTATATCTCAAAACTTTGAGAGCAATAACATTCAAGTATTTGAAACTGTTCTTGGGGTAGATTGACAACCAAGAACAGTTGGGGTCAGTGCACGCAAAGGACTGGAGAGAGCAGATTTCTTAGCTAGTGTCTTCACTGGCTTGTTTTATTTGTAGGGGCTATAAATGCCCATATACTCAAGCAACTAAGCTGGGGTTCAGAAGAAAATTTGAGGAGGAATTTTCCAGTCTGTTGTGCAAACATTTACTTGGAGGTATTGGATGCTTTGTTATTGAACTTTCATAGGCCAGATAGCACATGGTTCTATTACAGTAGCGTAAGTGTGCCAGTATGTTTCATATGTTAAGTTATATGAAAATGTATGTATCAACTTACGTTTATTTAAGTAACAGGTGAAATTGTCTTAACTAATGTGTAACACCTGGACCATTCAGAGATTAGAACTCAAAACTGACTTCTGGCTTTATTGGCTGTTCCCTTGTCAGGCTGCCCAGGTGTCAAGGCAGGGCACCAGGGAACTTGAAAGTTCCCAAGATGTGCTAGTCCTGGTTTTGTGATTTTTGAGGCTTGAATGAACCTGTCTGGAAATGATCTTAAATTTTGTTACAAGAATTGAACATGGGAAGTAAAGGGACTTTAATTTCAGGCTTATTTTCTTGAAATCTTTATCAAAACAAATGTTTTAGATATGATGTCTCGCTAATGCCATTTAAACAAACTGATTAACACTGAAATGCTTACCTAGCTGGTGCATTGCATAAAATAATGTATCAGAGTTAGAATTTGGTCCTTCGTATTTCTGTCCTCACAAATAAAACGAGTCTCCTTGAAGCGCAGGTTGAAGATACAAAACAAAACTTGAGCATTTTTGTAAGAAAAATCCTGTTCTTGAACATGTTCTATATCACAAGACTACTCTTTTTTTTTTGTATACTATGGAATTTATAAAATGGATTTGTTGTAATGATTTTTTAAAAAATACATTACATAAGAGAATCCCTGAACCTGAAAGCTTCCATGAAAAGGAACAAACCTCACAAACTCATTTAGTAGTAGTATTGCTGCTTGGAACTCTCTAACTGACATACCAAACAAATTAATGTTTCATTAATTATTTTGTGCTCAGAGAAACAGCAAGACTAATTATTTCTAAGAGTGTGAAGCTGATCTCTAAAGCACTGACACTATATATGTAGAGTTGCATGAGTTAGCAATTGATGATTGAAACCTGCAATTTACAAGCAGTATTAGGGAGCTTAATAATCTTCATAGTCTAAAATTCTGCTTTAAATATTGCCCGAATTAAGCAGAACACAAACAAGAAGAACAGGCCAATGGGTTCATGAGTCAGAAAATTTGTATTTATCAACTTTTTTGTTCTGTGGTTAGTTTCGTGCAAAAAATGTGGCTGCTACAGAGCTCCTTTAGTCCATGACTGTGGGAACCTTCCAACTTCCTGTAGGACCATGGTGCTATCTATCACAGGATATGAAATAATTTGTAGAGGTACAGGATAAGGTGTTTCTTTATACAATCATATTGACCCAAGGATAAAGTTGCAACACTCCTTCGAGTGGTGGAGGAGGAAGAGGACAGAAGTGTGCTGTGATTTTTTTCATGTCCCTGTCTGGGACTGCCGCTGTCAAAGAAATGAGAACCATCAACAGCTGTGGCCACCCTCTCCTGCCACAAGTACCCCCTGCCTCCCTACCTCCCTCCTCTTAGTCTCACACCAAGGTTGTCCATTCCATGCCTCCCTGGTGGCCAGGAGACACCACCCTGGGACAAAAATACTGGGTGTCCGTCACCAGTATCCTGCCCACAGGCATGACCACTACATCCCTAGGGCTAGTGCCAGGAGCTCAGTCCCAGGGTGCCCAGTGAAAAAGGGTTTAGAGCGCCTTTGTCCATGGCTTTGGGGAAGCTTCTAGCTTACTGTAGGACCACCATGGGGTAGAAGTTGGTGTTATCTGTCCTTTAGACTGTTGGCAATTCTCCAGCTCTGTGGCAGGAGAAGAAGATAGGAATATTCTGTGGTCTGATTGTTTCCTTGCCTGGATGACCAGTTGTAATGCAAGGCAGCCACCACCATGGGCAGCCCCTGCCTCTGTCCCCTATCCTCCCTGCCCTTGCTCACCTGGCTGCTCATCTGCAACCCTGGGCTGGTGGTGTCACCAACTGCCACCCCCAGTGTTCTCCTGCTGTGATACCACCATGACATCTGTGTGCTGTTTGCTGGGTAAAAAACTGTTTGGATGGCTCGGCCCAAAGAGCTGTAGTGAATGGAGTTAAATCCAGTTGGTGGCTGGTCACAAGTGGTGTTCTCCAGGGCTTGATATTTGGGTCAGTTTTGTTTAGTATCTTTATCCATTATTTGGATGAGAGGATTGAGTGCATCCTCATTCAGCTGGCAGATTACACCAATTTGGTTGGGAGTGTTGATCTGCTTGAAGGTAGGAAGGCTCTACAGAGAGATCTGGATGGGCTGGATGGATGGGCCCAGGGCAACTGAATTGAGGTTCAACAAGGGTCAGTGCTGGGTCACAACAACCCATGCAGTGCTACAGGCTTGGGGAAGATTGCCTGGAAAGCTGCCTGGTGGAAAAAGGACCCGGGAGTGTTGGTTGACAGCTGGCTGAACATGAGCCAGCAGTGTGCCCAGGTAGCCAAGAAGGCCAATAGCATTCTGGCTTATATCAGAAACAGTGTGGACAGCAGGACTAGGGAAGTGATCATCCCCCTGTACATGGCACTGGTGAGGCTGCACCTTGAATACTGTGTTCAGTTTTGGGCCCCTTATTGCAAGAAGGATGTTGAGGTGCTGGAGTGCATCTGAAGAAGAGCAAAGAAGCTGGTGAAGGGTCTAGAGCACAAGTCTTATGAGGAGTGTCTGAGGGAACTGGAGTTGTTGAACTGGAAGAAAAGGACGCTGAGGGAGGAGACATTGCTGCTCTCTACAACTACCTGAAAGGAGGTTGTAGCAAGGTGGGTGTTGGTGTCTTCTCCCAAGTAGCAAATGATAGGATGAGAGAAAATAACCTCAAGTTGCACCAGGGGCATTTTGGGTTGAATAGAAGGAAAAATTTCTTCACTGAGAGTGTCGTCAAGCATTGAAACAGGCTGCCCAGGGAAGTGATTGAGTGACCATCCATGGAGGTACTTAAAAGACATGTAGACATGGTGCTTAGGGACATGGTTTAGTGGTAGACTTGGTAGTGTTAGGTTAGTGGGTTGAACTTAGTGATCTTGAAGGTGTTTCCTTTATTTATGCCTTTATCTCTGTACAGGCTTTGGGCTGTATCCTGTACTTGCTGTGCTTTAGGCAGCATCCATTTGAAGATGGAGCTAAACTTCGAATAGTCAATGGGAAATATGTCATCCCACAAAATGACACCCGCTATTCTGTGTTTCACGATCTCATTCGTAAGTTTCCAACATTATTTAATTTGGTGTCTTTATTGGGTACATATTGTTGACAACGTTGTATTACTGATAGTTAAATGTTACTGACATGTGATGTTAAAAAAAGTTAACTGCAACAATTTTTTGTTTTATTGAAAGTTTAAATCCCTTATCAAAGAACTTGGACATCTTAAATTAAACTTTTGTTGTTTTAGTGCTGTGCCTGTCTTAGGATCTGAATTATTCAGTAGGAACACGTAGTGTTTTGATCTGGTTTCTTTGAATTTGCTTTAGAAATAGTTTTATTTAAATTTCAGATAGATTACTGGAAACTGTAATTATACAGTGCCGGAAATATGCCTCCACCTGCAACAGTTTTGGATATAAAGTTACTTCTGAAGTTATTAACTGATCTGAAATTATATTCTTTGAAATATTCTTAACCCTAAATGGTGTTTTTTCAAGGATACCTGTTACGACAATGATATTTAGATATGAATTTAACAGTTGCTCAACTCTGTTCATGTGTTTGACTATTGCACTGGACTGCATTGAAGAAATTATTAATCTCTGCTGGGAGGAAAGCTTTGGAGGATATCTATTACATTGTCTGAATCTCCTTTTTTAGGCTTCACTCTGAAGGTGAACCCAGAGGAGAGACTGTCGATCACTGAACTTGTGAATCAACTGCAGGAGATTGCGGCAGCTAGGAATGTGAATCCTAAGTCACCCATCACAGAGGTAAAGATGTCTCCCAGGAAGTAGTGTTGATTAGGTCTTCTTGCTCTTCTCTCTTATCCAGTGAATGTGAATTTAGTACCAGATGTCAGAGCAGGTTTCCTGTTCCTTAGTCTTTTGAAAATTTCATGCTATATGTGTTTTGAAATTCAGTTGTATTGATCTGTATCACTTGTAGGATCTTTCAAAATATGTGTTTTAAAGTACAGAGCTTGCATGACATTAAAAGAAACTAGTTGTAGTTCTTACTGCTTGTTGAAAAACTCATGATCTTGGGTCATTCTTTAGTGTGCAAGTGCTTTGTTTAACATGCTGCATTTAATCATAATTAACTTGTGCAGAAAAATCTAGTACACAAAGGCTCTGTTTACACTAACTTGAAACCTGCTTAGATATATTTAGCTTAATTTACACAATACTGCAAGTGAATCAGTATTTTAACTTCCTGGCTTTCTCCTGAGGTTCAGCTTGCTTGTTCTTGCCAAGTAATAGTGATTTCCAAAGCATAACAAGTTGGCTAAATTGGCAAGAAAATACTTACGTGAGTATTAATTTCCTCAGCTCTTGGAACAAAATGGAGGCTATGGAAACAATGCTCAGCCTTGGACATCTGTGACCTCTGTTTCACAGAGCTCCAAGCCTGCAGGACAGCTCAACAATATGTACAATGCAGGTAAGTACAGAGCGAGACATCGTATTGGTCTAAGACCAATTGTGTATCTTCTATGTGAAAAAATTAATTTGGGGATTTTAGACATTTTGTACAAGTACTAGCTATTTTGTGTTTGTATCACTGTTTGTAAACTTGTTTTATTTTTGCAGGGTTTGGTTGTGTGTTGATAAATGCAAATATATATTTCTCAAGTTCGTTGCTGGGCAAGATCGATTTTGTTTCCTATGTAAAATGATGTTTCCTATGTAAAATGACACTGAAATGCATTATTGGCCTTTAGATGTGGGAGAGTTGAAATAAGTGAACGCAAAATAAGTAATAACATTTTTAAGAGCAAGAGCTGTAGAAAAAGTAGTCTTCAGGTTATGACAGATGAATAAAAATGTCTTATTTTAAACATAAAACTCTCTGATTCAAGGAGGCAATGATATTTGAGTGTCTAGTGTAAAGAGAATTTAAGAGGAGTTTAAATTTAAACTGTTAATCTTAAGAAGTGCTGTTATTTTAACTGAAATCTTGTTATTTTGTGTCAGAAGTTACTGAAGTCAGTACCTATCTTGAGTGTGTGTACAATATTGTACATTTGGTATAAGAAGGGGACATTTAGCTTTGCTTTCCAAGAAGAACTATTTAACATGAAATACGCTACCAGCGGTTCTGTGGCTTTTGGTGTAACTTTATGCTAAAATGGGCTTATTGGTGTCTAATGGTTGAGGTAGTCCAATAAAGAAGTGCAGAAGCAATTGCAGGGATTTTGACCACGGTAGTTCATTGATGCTGAGGAGTCACTAACCTGACTTGTTTATTTCAGTCTGCAAAAAGCCTGTATGAGGAAAAATACTTCAATAAGCATCTAGGGCCCACCTCTCCCTCCTCTCTCCCCACAAGAAGAATTTTGGCCCACCATGATAGTTCATGGCAGTGATCATAGTCTAGAGCTATTTGGTTTTGTTGGTTCCAAAAGGCTCACGTCTGACAGCCTAAAAGGGAAAATCAACTCAATTTATTGGCTATCCAGTCAGTACTTTCAGAAATAACTGTTGAGCCCAGCTAATTATGAGAGGATTGGGCAGGGAGGACTCAGGAGCTGGTTGCACCATAGGACATAAGTGGTAAGGAGGAGATGTAGTACCTTCTAAGGAAAAACAGTAGCTGGACTAGCAGTACTAAATTGAGTCAACCAAAACATGTATCCAAAATGACACAATTAAAAGCTGACATACCCATTGTCTAAAAATAGATATTCTAGAGTTCATTCAATTGAAAATACTTGCACTTAATATAGTAAATAAAATGAGAAACTTGATAGTCTTATTTGCATCTAATTACTTATTAAAAGGCAATTTCTGCACCCATCTTATATTGTAGTGAATATGGAACACTTTGATTAATATGGAAGATATCAAGGGAATATTTCATACTGTGTTCAGTTTTCCTTCCAGCTTGATGTTTCTTGCTTATGCTGAATTGCCAATGAGACGAAGGGTATTAGTGTTTCAGGGAAACTTTTAAAATGGAGTAATATTTCTTGCAATAGTGTTATCTGTGTATCAATTTCTGTGGAAGAATCCAACTTCATATTAGGATTATAACCAAAAGGTGTCTGGCCATCTGTTTTGTGCAAGAATGAGTACTGTTTGTTGTTTACAATCATATTAATAGGGATATTTTGCTGGGATCATGTACTTAAAAAGTAACTTAATTATACCAGCCACTTGTGAAGCCCTGCATTAAAATGTCGTTAGTGGGAGTGATAAGGTGCACTTTAAGAGACTGATGGTAAAAAAAGACAATATTTTGCTGCATTGGCAATATGACATAAATACTTGACTTTCAGAAATTTTTTATGTTGTTTTCTCTTAAATGCAAATAGTCAATTAAACAATGTGTTAAGTGGGTTGCTAATACCTCCTGACTGCAGGAAGTACTATTCTTTTGCATAGGTCATACTTAAGGAGAACTTGAGAACTGCGAGCCTTACAGTAAGGTGTAGCCTGTATGTACATTCACTTCCAGCTTTGTAGGCAACTTGCTTTAGTATGGAGCCCATTCCAGGACATGACTTAAAGTAAAATTATTTTTATTCGACTACTCTAGGCCTGACCGTTGCGGAATGTGACCAGACTTATGGAGGGTTCTTTGATATTCTGAGGGGTGGAACAGAGCGATTTTTCACTAATATTAAGGATACATCTTCTAAAGTTATCCAGTCTGTGGCCAAGTGAGTAAAAAAGAAAATAAAAATTAAAATTGTGTTGGTAAGAGTTCTAAAATGAAGGGTCAGGAGCTTACTCCAGAGATGGTCAAATTTAGCATACTTTTCCAAGCATGATCTCTAATAGGGGATAGCTGGCCATGAGATTTTGAGTTATTTTAATACAAAGGTTACTTTAGCAATCGTATACTATAAATGAGAATGTTGGGGACAAAAGTCTGTCCATAATTACTACTTTTCCACCTGTATTTTAGATACTTAAAGGTTGAGAGAGATGAGAAGGTGGGGGCTGGAGCAGGGCAGAGTTATGGAACAGGACTATCATGTTTCAGAATGAATGAATTGAATTAGTAGATAGGACCTCCATAAATAAGAGCAAGAAAAAAAAAGATGGAGTTGTGAAAGGTACAAATAAGAGGAATGGAAGTGGGAAGGAAAACTGCAGGGAAATAGCGTACGAGCTCTTCAGTCTAGTTTTCAGGTGATAGATACCCTATAACCTCAAGGCAAAGTGAGAGGATCTGCACTGTTTGTCTCTTTTTTTGCCCTGCATTGCATGGAAGAATACTCTTGTGTTTTGATACGTGTTCTCAGATACCTCGTGTGTGGTTATTTTTTCTAACCAGATTTTAAGTCCTGTTCCAAATATTTGTAGTACCTTTATATGGTCAATATTAGTCAATCTGTGTGATTCATAAATTTCTAACTCACACTGCATAAAATTTTATTTTAAAAGTTTTCTCTTAATTCTAAGAAGAGCAGGTAAGCAACTACTAAAGACCATGACTGAATAAGAGCCTTTAAGGAATACTGAACCTTGTCCCTCGCTGTAGGGTTTGTAGCCCTTTAGTTGGGATACTGCACTATGGCTTGTGAAGTCTGTTGCTTGCATCACATTTTTTGCTGGGTGTAATTTGTGTGTAGTGCTGCTCTAAGATGTTCGGAATGATCAGATAAGTTACTTGTAGATCTTGCACCTCTGTAGCCACTTCAAGTGAGTTTTTAGCTATTTGCTCTTACACTTAGTCTGTTTAAACTTCCTATGCGCAGTTTAGAAAGACCAGGTCCCCTATTTTTTAAAGGTCAGAAGAGCTATGTGTGCTTTGTTTTGTCCTTGAGCTTTCTGCAGAAGCAGTTGGCACAGCAGCATCAAACGTTTCACCTGGGGAGCCACATTGGCTCAAGAGAAGACAAGGAAGTGTAGAAGGGAAACAAACCATTGCATGATGAAAAGTGGTGGCTTGTTAGTAGCTTAGCAGAACTTTATGAATTCCACGTCTGAAGTAGCATGATAAGTTACAACTTTTAAGCAACTGCTCTCCATTTTGTTTCTTTGGCATGTGCTGTCTTGCAGGCCGCTGTTAAAGATCTCCTTGTACCTGCTACCTTCTGTGGAACTGATCTTGCTCTTCCCTCCTCTTCAGTCCTACTTCAGTTCCTTTTATGGTATCTTGTTAAATGCAATTTACTTTGTGGTAGAACATGGAAATACTCTGCAGATCCCTTGCTTTTGACAGCTCTATTTATAAACTCAAAGGTACTTAATTGCTTGTCTTAACTTCTGCCAGTTTTGCTTAGATTTAAGTCTCAGTGGAAAAACTACTTTCCTTTCTTTGTGACAGATAACACTTAAATTCTTTTCTACCTTTGGAGAAGTTGTTAGTCCTGCTTTCTCATGCCTGTGTACTTGTATTAGGTTTTACTTTGATACTATATTTTGATTGTACACTACATTCTTCTGAAGTACTCCTGCACTTCACTTTCCTGTGCTCTTGTCTCCATATGATGTTCTCAGTTGTGCCTACATCAGTCAGTTATGTTTGAAGAAGTTTCCTCTTCCTGCTCTTGCAAGTGGTTTCTTCGTTAAAGGCCACTGGAAATTTAATTACTTTTTTGAATTTCATCTTGTGCCACTTTCCCTTTTTCTAGTGATGGATTAGGACTAAAATCGACTTTTTAATATGACATGGCTTGTGCTCTGCCTGCACCTTATTTTTGTTATGCTTACCTAACAGATGGGTGTGCCTTTTTGCTTTGTGTGATTTCTTTTGGTTCCATAATAAGTGTAGTGTGCAAGGAATAAAATAGTAACTGTACAGCCAACCACATCAGCAGAGCTCATCTGGCAGCTTTTGAAGTGCAGAACAGTTATTACTTGCTGTCTGAAAAGATGCTGTTCAGTTCGTGTACTCTTCTCTGCAGTTGTGTGTTTAGATTAGAGTAACTGCCCAAAATAAGTCTTGCATCTGTCTTAGAGTTACTATGCTACTTCTGAATTGCTAGTTAGTGTTTTATGGCTGAACTACATGCTTGGCACTTTATTTAGAATCCCTTTTTTGACAAAAATGGGTAAGTATGACTGAGATGGAAGTTGAGGCGCTCCGGTCTTCCAGAGCTCCATCGCAGGATCATTTGTGCCTTAAATTTGTGAGACATATAAGAAACGCTGCGAATCCTCTAAACTGCTTCAAACCTTACCTGGTGTGACTGTTTACTTTGTGGTAGTGTTTAAGCCTCTGGCAGAAATGCAACTGCTGTTGGAGACATTTTAGTGCATGTCTTGTGGAACTTGATTAGATATTAGTCAAACAAAAGCTCTTTACTTTTACATCTTTTTAATTATAGAAAGTCTATTTACTAGAATTGAGTAGCTTGTGAATGTAATTGTTTGACATGGTTTTGGTTTGTAGTTCTTAATGGGTGGGATTATTGTAATATCCAAATCGAATCAATGAGCCACAGACCTTTTCTAGCCAATGGATGATGCAGCACTTCCATGGGCTGTGATGGATTGACAGAGCATTGTCAGTGTATGTTAAATCCCAAGCTTCATCCTGAGGAGCTGTGCAGTCCCTCACAGATGTTTTGGACTAAGCCGATTGAGTTATATTCAGATGATTTGTGCACATCACCTCTAAAAGAGCATGTGAAAATGTCAGATTTTTTTAAGCTCTGCACTGACATAAACAAATCTTGGTTTTCTGGAGGACCCTCTGTCTTCATACAATGCCTTTTCATTTTCTGATGTTATCTAAGTGAATTCAGTCATTGAGTTTGGGAGTGAAAGAAAAGGTGGGAGTGCACCAAGTACATAATTATGTTAGTGAGAACCAGTTACTTTGATACTTATTTTCCAGATAGTATTTAATCAATAGTGAAAGAAGAAACTCTTTCCTCTTGTCTTGCCAACACTTTCTAGTGGCCCTTAGTGGTGCAGTTTTCATTCCTTGATAAGTCTGTCGTGTATTTTGAATCTAAACTGTGTTTAATGGTTCACTGAAATGGCAAAACATGAATTAATGTGAGCAGGACCTAAGGTAGACTCATTTAGCATTTAACATTCACTGTGCTGCAGAGAGTCCCACCACTGGACTTTTGCATTCTTAACCTATTTATGTTTTAAATGAGCTCAAGTGTTAATTCGTTGCATCTGCTGTAGGACATATTTTTTTCTGTCATCGTCATTCTCTGCCTTTACAAACTTGTGTTGTGACTGCAGCTGATACTATCAGGGCCATGAGAATACCTCTTCTACTGCTGCATCTTTGCCTTGCAAAACTCTTCAGCTAACATGGGAATCGGACATTGTGAACAAATTAAAATGTCTCTTCCTTGGCTGTGAATTTTAAACACACATAAGCACTCCTTGTGTTGGGGTATTGTCATCTCATTAGGTAGGTGCTCTCCTTCCTGCTTGTCATTGCTTTTCTGAATTGTGGAGTGAGTTCATTTCCAGACAGACTTCTTTCTCCCTAAATCCAAACCACAGTGGAAGAGTTAGTGTTTTGTAGTGGCTACGAAAAAGTTAATTTTTTCTTCTCTCCCATAGCTGCCTTGGCCTTAATTTAAATTTCGGTCTCTTGTTTATCCTAATAAGTAATAAAATCTGAGAACTAAAACACATGGCACAGGCTATTAGGAACAAGAGACTGATTGAGGGTCGCCTTGATTGTCCCACAGGCCACCTCACTTGCAGGTGTTGCGATTTCCATTGCAGATTCAGGTCAGGCAGAAGTAGTTTATAGCTACATGAGAAAGAACACAGAGCAAGAGACGTTCAGCCTTCTGTTGGTACCAACTGACCTAAAAGAAAGTACCAGAGTGTATAAACACTTAAAGCAGATCTACACTGCTCTGTGAAGGGGCCTGATATGCCACAGCAGTGTCTGCATAGAAGGGAACTTTGTTCCAGCAGATGTACCTGTGTATGCCTGATAGCTCAGTCTGCAGGCTGGGTGGCCTTAACCTACCTCTGTTCAGCTTGTCCATCTCTTGCTTGTGACACTGCTGTGCCCTTGACCAACTGGTCTACAACCACACAGGTTACAGATGCCCTGCCAAAAAAACATGTGTAAATGTTTTAAGTATCTGGTCTTCACTGACAGTGAAAGCAGCATGCAAAACTAATGATGAGTCTTGTTTTGCTTTGTTACAACAGCCTCCTTCACTGAAGAGATCATGATCCAGTAACCTAGGGAACAATTAGCTGCCTTTTATTGCTAGCTTTCTTTTCATCTAAGGTAATTTTGTTTCTGGTTTGATGCTGCATTAATGTTTTATTTCATAGATCTTTGTGTTGCACTAGGTATTGAATGAGTAATTCAGTTTTATGAACCGAAACAAAGAGGGAACAAATTGATGTGAACTTCAATGCTGTGTTTCTTTCTGGCTTTTAAAAACTAAACTGCAAAAATGGTGGTGCTTAGCTGATGAATAGGTGTTTTTCTACTCTTGTGAGTGTTGAGATGTCTGTAGGAAGATTGCTTAGTGTTAGAGCATTACTTAACTGAAAGTAATGGTTTGTGTGCTCACATCATAGCTGTGCTGGTTGGTCTGTTGTTCTTTATTCTTTCCTGTCTTCAGCTGTTAGTAGCACAAGGTTAACTGTGCTGTTGTAGAATTTTGTGCATATGCTAACTAGTTTATTTTGTGAATGTAGTTGTTAATTTTAATTGCTTTTAACTTAATTTTCTGGAATGATCTTTGGTTTAATATTAGTTATGGTCTTTCAAGTGCAGCAGTTCTCTGGCAAGATTGATAATGCCAGCCATTTACACAGTGAAAAGATTTTTAACATCTAATTGAAACTTCTTATTTTATTTAAGTATTTATTCTGCCAAATGAGAATTCATATCCTATTTGCTACATTTCCCACTAGACATCTCACTGAGGAAGCCTTGAAGTAGCCTGGTATCATCAAAGTGACTAAATATTGGTGTCATAATATTCTTTCCTGTTCAGCTTAATTAAAGTCTTAGAAAGCACACTGAATTTTCCATATGGATCACAAGCCAGAAATCCTCCATGTGGTCTCTTGATTTGTTTTCTTGCTCATCTGCTCTCATCACCTGCCAGCAACATTGCTATGTAAACAAAATTTCTGCTGTTAACAACATAAAAGGAAACACCTTATTCTTGATATTTAGTTACAGGGTTATTTCTTGAAATGTGTAGGAATGGTTGCCTGTGTGAAGAATATGCATTTTTTTCACCTTCCTGACATTTAAAGCAATCTTGGCTGCCAGTCTGTCATGAAACAGTCCACTAAAAACAGAGTACCTTGTGTTCAAGCCTTACTACTGAAATAGCTCTGAAATCTTCAAAATGAAGTTCAAGGAATAGTGATTCAAGGACAAGGTCACATGTTTTTAGGAGACTTGTGTTGATTTTGCAGTTTAGCAGCTACATTCTTATTAAGGAAGCACAAACATTCTGAAGCTTTTTCAGTTGTACCAGGCATACAGATTTTTTTCCTGCAAAACAGCAAGCTTCAGTTGGGTCTGCTCTGTTAACATACCAAGGTGCATCTTCTCAGCAATGTGGGTATGGTGAGATCAATGCTCCTATTAATGTTGCATTTTAATTTAGACAAATGTAAAAAGCAAAGCTGAATTGAGTGGTGTTGCTAGTGAGAATTTTATTCTCAAAGCAGTGGGAGTGAGCACTGCTTTTTTTTGCTCTTAATAGTTCTGTGCTTGTTTCAAGTTGCTGCTTAACCTCAGTGTAATAGCATTGAAGAGAGTCTGACAACAGCATTATTGTGTTAGCTGGTTCTTTATCTTGATGTCAAAAGTCATTAGAATGATCTGCATGTTTTCTAGCTTGAAGCTGATAGGCATGAGCAATAAATAGCATTTGACACTTCTCAATGATGTAAAGGACTATGCTTATCACTAATTTTAGTAGGAAATCATGCTTGGCTCTGAATGTAAATTTTTGCCTTAATTAGTTTGGCTGCAACAGTGTTAACCACTTGAGCTACCTGATGAGGTTATGTCATTACAAAGGTGCAAAGTGTTTTGAAATAGTGTTTATTTCTCTGTTTTGCCTACCTCCTTATGCAAGATTTTTCAAGGCTATGTGTTTTAGTGCTATAGCCTAGTGAAATTCTCAAACTTCCTTGTGGTGATTTCAGTTTCTCTTGAGACCTTGGGTCATTATTGCTAGGACACATTTATGCCATTCTGCATAAATACTATTTAATGTTCTTGCTTGCATAGCAGTCTTTGCCTTATTTAAAATCCTCCTCCCAGTCCCTGTAAAGTCACTCTTTTAAGCAACCCTTCCAGTCTCCTTCATGTTTACTTGCAAGCAGTAAGGAATCAAAGCATAATGTTCTCTCTTAATGTTTCAAAATGTGAGTGCAGTAGTCCTAGGTCTGTTCTCTAAACCAGTGTCTTGAAACTTTATAGTGATAGAAAAGCATTGCTTTCGTAGTGCTTCTGCAACATAGTGCTGTGATGATATTTTTATATTCTGGAGATAGTGTGCTACTGATGTAAGTTAGGGATGTTTAAACCAAATTCTGTAGTTGAGGTTTGTTTTTTTGCCAATCAGGAGTGCAAACCCGTGTGATTATACTCAAGGGTGTCTGCCTGCAGTGGGGCTCTTCAGTCTTTTTCTCAAGCTTTTTGGTCTTCCTACATAGAAGACACCCTAGAAACAACAAAAAAGTAATAGCTGTCTTAAAATGGCAAATTATTGGCATAATGTGGGTGATTAGGTAGAGAGAAAGGAAGTGGACCTAAATTAAAAAAAAATCACTGGGGGAGCAGTTTTTCAAAAAGGCTGCTCTTTAAAACTGCACAATTTAGGAGAAGGATGAGTAATGATTAATGCCTTGCTCACTATTGGAGTTTTGGAAGTGAACTTTAGGAAGAATTATTTAAACGAGGAAAGAGGCTCAGGTATCCTCTATTTGTATGGAATCCAGAAATTGGGCAGCATGGCCATGTGGGCCAGATAGTAGCATGCCAGAGTTAAATAATTTAAAATGTAGTGTTTCAACAAATTTTCTTTGCTTTAAGGACATTGTGATGTCCTTGGTTTAAGATGTTAATGCATCCTCATTAGGCTTTCAAACTGATAGCTATAACGAACATTTGTTGGTAGGAGCAGGGTCTAGAGGAATGAGTTAAACATGGAAGGCATCTGTACAAAACCCCCAGGGATGGTTTTGTTGCAACTGATGTAAAAAAGTAACTGTTCAAATACAACATCTGTTCTGAAAACCTTGAAGTGTGAGGTAACAAGCCTCAGATGGAAGAAATAAAGTGGTAGTGATGGTGGCAGGTGTAGCCTGAGAGACTTGGGTTTTAGACATATGGCTTGAATGGTTGTGTTTCCCAGTGTTAACTCCAATGTGTTCTGTTTCAGTTATGCAAAAGGAGACTTGGATATTTCCTATATCACTTCCAGGATTGCTGGTATGATAGCTATGTCTGTCTTAAGAATAATTTGATTGCTCTTGATGTATGAAAGAAGTAAATAATTCACCTGGTGTTTGTTCTGTCTTCAGTGATGTCCTTTCCAGCTGAAGGTGTAGAATCTGCCATCAAAAATAACATAGAAGATGTGCGGTTATGTCTGGACTCTAAACATCCTGGCCACTATGCTGTGTACAATCTGTCTCCAAGAACATACAGGCCTTCAAGATTCCATAACAGGGTTTGTATAGTTCTTGTGTATTTTTATAAGAGGTCTTTCAAGACAGCGTCCTGATAATACCTTCAGCTTTTGATGGTGAAATGTTAAAGTAGGCTGCATAATCAAAAAGATCACAAAAGAGTAGCTATAAACATACTGTCAAAGAGTAATCTATATTCTGCTTGTCTTTGCTTTCAGTCCGAACTTAACTGATGAAAGACTAATATTTGATCTTACTGACTAAAGGCTGTTTCCTAGGCTAGTGATAGCCTTGAAAACATGTGCAGGTACCTTACGTTTCAGATTTAAAAGGAGAATACTTAACATAATAAAAAAATGTAACTAACATTTCAATCTTTCCCACATTCAGAGGTTTTATTTTGACAACTGATTTGCACCTGTTTACTGGACTTTCTCCTCTTCCCACTATATGCTATTTGACTCTCATATGGCATAGCACTAGCTGACTGTCTGTTGCTGCTGCCTGAAATATTGTTATAGTTTAGCTGAGCCTTCACTAGTCTTTCTGGCTATTTCTCTGATACTGAAATGAAGACATTTGTCTGATTCAGTAACAAGATAGTGAAGACAGTTCGTTAGGTGCTGAGATACTGGACTTCAGTGTCTGTTCCTAAATCATAGAATCATAGAATGGTTTGGGTTGGAAGCAACCTTAAAGATCATGTAGTTCTAACCACCCTGCTATGGGCAGGGACATCTCAACTGTCCTGTAAGTTGCTCAAAAGTGGAGATTGTTACTGTGTTGTGAGTTGTCTAGCACTGGCCACATTAGACCTCACTAAACAGTCTGTGGTGATAATGCTCCTTCCCAATGATACTGACTGCTCACAGGAGAGTCTAGAACCATTATTTGTTACAGGAAACTCCTTTTGGGCCTTATCCTGCAGAGCCATCCTTAGTATTACTTCAGTTATCCAAGTTCACTTAAACTGTGTTCTGGGCTGCATCAAAAGAAGCATTAGCAGCAGGTCAAAGGAGGTGATTCTCCCCCT
>VZTO01020440.1:0-12397 GCA_013400615.1 Syrrhaptes paradoxus
ATATATTGGGAACAACTGGTGAGACATCAACACAATAAAAGTCTGGGGGTACAGTATTTTACCAGAAAAAGAAAAGAGGCAATAATAGTCACAGACAGGTGACAATTGTTTTCTGTGTTCACTAATCAGAGAACAAGTTGCAACCAGCTTAATATGTGATCTGTGAGAGGGGATGGGGAAAAAACTCAAACCCATAGCTATAATAACAACTCTTTCCATTTTTTTTTTTTTGTCCGGTAAGATTGGGAAAATCTCATCACAGGAGGTTTTCCAGATTAGTTAGTATCTTCTCAAGGATGGTGATGTGTCTCATCCTACCTTGGAACAGAGAAACCTGAATGAGAAACTCTTGTGGCCTCTTCTGGGCTTTCATATCCTAATATTTCACAAAAGAAAGAACAACATAATTTATCTATGGCTGTTCTTAGACTGGGCTTTCATTTGCATTGGATATGGGCCAGGATCATCATCTTAATGTCTGTCTTTCTTTTTTCCCCTCCTGCAAGCCAATGAAAAACAAGAAAAATAATAGAAGTCACATTTGCATGTGCATCTCTGAATTACCACTAATATTGGGTTTTAGCTGCAAAGAGTCACTGTCTAGGCACAAGAGCATACCAGAAAGCACAGTGGCAACTTGTAAAATTGAGCTGGAAGATGAAGTGAGTTATCGGTTTGGTCTGCATAAAGAATTCATGAATAGACTTGACTGCAGCAACAAAAATCTAAAAAAATCCTTCAACAGCAAATAAATACAAAGTCAGCAAGGAAATTAAATGAAGCTTGCAGCATTTCTCTATTCACCTTACACTTAAACAAAAGGCTTTCATTTTATGGGTATCATATTGGAGCTTCTAGAAGGAACTCTTCCATAAAATTTATGTGAAAGCTTATGGCAAAACGCTCATGCATTGCACGGCTCATTTTTTTTTTTCAGATGAAAATATCTATGTTAAATTCCTGCATTCAGACAACAAATATGTTGAGAGTGAAATGTTAGGGTGTTTCTCTGTTCTGTGATAGATAAGAATGTACTCTAAACAAACAGCTCAGAAGACTGACCTTGTGCTAGCCACATGAGAAGAGCAGCAGCTCTCCAGCCAGAAGAACATTTTTCTTTGCAGGGAAGGGGGGAAGAGGGATTTTCTCCATCAGGGTAGTTTTAAAATGGAATATTGACACATACCAAAGAACAAGGAACTGAGGGAAAGGACTTTATGCATTTATGACAGCTGCCACAATACCCCACTATTTTCTGACTTAGTTGAAATTGGACAATAAATCAATAAACCTCCAGCTGATTGTTACCTTCAGTGAAATATGATGAAACATAATTTAGAAGGTGATTTTTAGAGGTAATTCTCTGGAGCTTTTATGACACACATTTGACGTTTATTTTCCTTTTCTCCATGAAAAATGTTTCAAATCTATGTGTAAAATTGGAAAAGTTTTCATCCAAACAACCTGCCTTTGTCCCTCTCTTCAGCTGCTTCTGTTTTCAGTCATATCAATATTATTTTTGGGGCACTGTTTCTGACTTTAAAAGTCATACTGACTTTCACTGAAGAGATTATAATACAGAAAGTAATGCTCTTTATACACGTAGCCCAGCTAGGTCCTGCCTTCAACATGCTTTTTATGAAAAGATCTTGGTACCCATATGCATCATCCATCAAATTAGACATCTTGTATTCTGAAATGGAGGTCATAGCAAAAACCCCTGACCTCCTTTCCTACAGATATTAAAAAATATGATGTATTTTAAAAGTGCAGTTCACTCTTTTTCAATTTTTTAAATGATATTGTTATGTATTTTCATGGGCTGGCTGCTAGAGAACTGATCAAGTTAACATTTTAAACACGACTATTCAAAGTGAGCCTATGCAGTTCTGCTGTCCCTTCACTTCCTTCAGTGACATAAGCAGACAGGTAAATTTTAGATTTACATTTTAAATGTGTCCCATAGTATTCCAAAACTACATTTCAATGTCAATATTGAGTCATATTATCTTCATAAAGAGCTAAATGCCAGTTAAAAATGTGAATATAGATCAGCAGGCAGAAAGTTCATGTAGTTCAAATCCGAGTCCTCTGCCATACTCACATATACTCTTACGTATGTACATTTACAGTGTAATGCTGTCTCAACTTTCTTTAATTTTTTGTTAAATTTTGAATGACTTGGCCTGGTCCAACATTATAGCATACTTGATAATACCCCCAAAAGATAAGCTAGACCTAGTGAAGATACATGATTTTGCTTTGGGTGTAGTCATAGTCATCAAGAGAAGACCTTTCAGTCCCATGCGTTCTCAAGAATACACTTTGATTTCTCGAGCAACCTCTAGATTGATGTGGTTAAGCACTTGGCAGGGTATTAGCAAAAGCTGGACTCAATTCAAGCTTCAGTTGCTTTAACCAACACAGAGTTTGAAAGCTTTCATTCAAGGCGATAGTAAGAGGAGAGCAGAAGTAGAGACCTGACAAAAACAACAATCAGCTGTCTGCTATCTTAATAGAGAATATTAAAGACAGTAAAAAAGTGGCAAACAACATTAACAATGTAGAAAACAAACTCTGATTAAGAAATGAAGGTTTTCCTGTGAGTGTACTGACAGGTGTGACAGAGGTAATTAATTAACTGTAAGATATGAAGGAACAATTACATGGGTAATTTTGGTTATTCTCTGCAATGCACCATGGCTTTAAAATATTTGAAAATCCCACATGTACACCACTACAGAGAGAAGTACAAAGTCAAACCCTTAAAAATGAATCCCAATCTTAAAAGAAAACAAATTTTCTATTAAGCCACCAATCTGAATTTCCAGTCATCCACAGCCACATTCCAGAGAAAGTGTGGATAACACCTCCATGGACAGAACTAACTTCTAAATTTCAGATTAAACAGTGAGCACAACTGAAGAAATACACATATAGAAGTGAAGCGACACACAAAACAATGTCAAACAAGCTGATTATCTTCAGAAGACTGATGTGATCCTCAGACAATTCGCTTCACAAGCCCAGTACTCACCGGCTGCTGTTGTTCTAGGCTATCAGACAGAATTTGCAAAGTAAAGACGTGGGTCAATCCACTAGGTCAAATTTACTTTGTGAAAAAATTCACAGGAGAGGATAATTGCACTTTCCTTCTGCATTCTCTTCACATGTACCATCCTGATTGCTTTAATGTTTTATAAAGAAATTGCAAGAGGGTATTAACATTCTTCTGTGTATAACATTATGCCAATTTACCCCAAAGGTATGACTTGACTGATTGTGCAGTTTTAAAAAAGTTCAGTTAAACAAGGGAAGATTTGGGGACTCTTCACATTTTGGTTTGAATATATAGTATTTTATACACCACAGCAGTTTCAATACTAAGACAGTTTTAATACTAATAAGGAACTCCTGCAAATACAAAAATAAATTGAAAGAACAGAACAAAAACCAGAAGAACTGAAGCTGCACTGTCCTTCACTGTACGACAGTAGGTTTGGCCCCACAGGGCCAGTATGTTGTAAATAGATCCTACTTTGCACGAAAATATAAGCAACCTCCCTTAAGTTAGGTGTGAATTTCTTGGTGCAAAAATTTGCATTATACACAAAAGTGAAAACATCCATCTACCCAACCACTGGCACTTAAAGGGAAAAATAAAAGCATCAGTTTTATTGGCTTAATGTCAGTATCAGCGAAACTGAAAGTATAAGCTGAAGACACATAATCATGTAATAATTTGTCAGTGCACCCAGGGACCAATATTCAAATTAAATAGGAGCAGATAGAAAGGCAAACTCCTCCAAATACGAAATAAAATGCTCCATTTTAGGAAGGCTTTTCCTACACACTAATTTTTACTTGTTCAAATAAACTAGTTCAGCTGAACCATTGGAAATCCATGTTCAGCATCTTGTGTTTTACCTCCCACTGTGAAAACGATTGCCTCTTGGATCTTGGGAAGAAAAAGATGCATTATCTGGTCAGTAGTTTTGATGCTCAGTTGGTCGACAGTTTTCCCAATGCTGCCCACCATGTCCTCATTGGGCAGCTATGGCCAAGAACCACGCAAACACAAAATCCAAACACAACCAGATGACTGTGAAAGACCAGAGAGAAGGAACAATCCTTACACCTTGTCACAACCACACTTAACACAGTGAAAATGAACACAAGGCAGACAAAAAACAGTGAGACAACAGATTACAATCAAGCTGGATGTATTCCAGCATGCAGGACCTATTCAGATGTTGCAATGGCCATGAAGAAAGAATGATCTAATCCCAAAGAAATATGAATAGTACTGATCTTAGTTGTAGCACTATGTTTTCTGCATGTGTATGGCTTTGTTGTCACTCTATTTGCCCCATCTACAGAAATACTGATACTGAAGCAGCAGGACATCAATGCACAAGACACATCTTCCTTCGAGTGGGATGTTAATGCAAATAGGAGTGCTTTTCTCTCCCGGCCTTGACAGGAGGTTTCAGAACAGGAAATGTCACAACAGCCGTTTCGTTCTGTCCTGGGTTGAGCAGAGACAGAGTTAACTTTCTAGCTAGTAAGAGGCTGTGTTTTGGACTTGTGCTCAGGGAGCTGATAAGAATGATGTTTTGTGCTGCTGCCAAGGACGGCAGACCAGGGAAGAAGGACAGCCAGTTGCTAGCCTAGGATTTGCCCTTATGTTAAGACTGAAACTCAGAATAGCCAATAATCTATTCCTTAACATACACGTCATGCTCAGTATATAGGTAAGGATGCTTCCGGTAGATTGTCCCTTCGCCCTTCGCTTCCTGGTTCCGGTGCCTTTCGGTTTCGGTCCTCTCTTCTGGCTCCGCATCGCCCTCCCAAGGCCTTTCCCCTCCCCACTCCAGTCGGCTCTCGGTCTGGGACTCTCAGACTGTTATCTCCGTTCCGTGTGTTTTGGGACCCTCTCTCTCAGGGATCATCAGCTGGGGCCAGACACGGACACTCGGACTGTTATCTCCGTTCCGTGAGTGCCTCCGGGAGTGGTGCACCCCCCCGTCTGGGGGAATCGTGAGTGTAGTTCTGGGATCGTTAGATGGGAACAGGCTGACCCTTTGGTCATCAGTTGAGGGGGCAGTCATTTGTATATTTGTGTATAGTATTATTTTAAATGTTATTGTAGTTTAGTTAGTAAGTTGTCCTTATCTCAACCCAAGAGTCCTCTTTTCCATTTACCCTTTAATTCTCTCCCCTATTATTGGATGGGGGTGGGAATTGTGTGAGTGGATGTGTGTGGTTTGGTCCCCAGCCAAAGGCTAACCGATCACACCTTCCGAATTTTCTTTTGCGATCAGGAACAGGAAGGGAAGGAACATGTTTTCAAGATCCATCTACTTCATGGGTGAACAAAAAACCAACATTTAAAAGCAGGCAAAAAATAGTCCAAATAAACCGCAGTCCTTCAGGCGCTTCAATGTATTAAAACCTATTTTTCGTCAAGCCTTCCCTTCTCACTCCAAGGAAAAGAAGAAAAGCAGACTGCGTCTGGTAAACTGCATAACTCAGCTCTCACCATTTTGAATGTTATGTTTGGAGAAAATATTTCCACTCTTCTTTGAGACTTTCTAAGAAGGGTTATGGAAGATTAGCAAGAAACAATGGTTCAAAATGGCATCAGTTTGGACAAAATCAAGTCAATAAGACTACTAATGGGGATGCTGAGAATTTGACAAAATATCTGAGACATAACATATTCAGCACAATCTTTTTAATGACTGTTAGCTGAGAAGTTATAAATATTTCTGAAAATATCTTCTGAAATCAAGGTATGGCATCAAGGGAACCCTTCACAGCTTTGGGGGGAAGGGGTGTTGTTCCCTCCCCTCCTTCATATTCTTAATACAGCACCTGGTTAAAGGAACCTTTCTGTGGGGCCATTTTCAAAGAAATCATAATGATCACTGTGAAACCTATTGGTGTTTTCCCCAAGGCAAATGCTACATATAACAAGGTGCGTATAATAGATTTTTATTGTAATTAGAGGTTTCCTGAAGTTCCTATTCCCAGTTACAGAACCATTTCAATTGTAAAACATCACTAGAAACCGATTGCTGGTTTTGGAAACTAGTGAAAGAGGCCAAGTCACAATTCATTGATCTGCCTGGCAGGGACACTGCCTATATGCAGCATAATTACCTAGGAAAGGTATTAGAGCAGCTAACTGTATGTATATGAAAAGGAAATTGTTCTTAAAGAGGTCAGTGGTGGGTCACAACAAACAGCTCAATGATTAAAGGAAGATACATATCCAGTCGTTAAATTTACTAACATAATATCAACCCATTGTTCTGCACAGTTTTGCCATTCAGTGCATCCTTAGAAACCAATACTGTTACATTGTGTTATTACTATCTGGAGATGGAAAATATAAATTATGCAAGATATCAATAAATAGGAGCTCCTAAATGGTCTTTCACAATAAAAAATGCTGACCTTATGCGTGGTTGATTTGGAAATCCAACAGAACAACAAATAAACAGATAAATACCACTAATAGGCATAGCTGAAAAAAAAAATATGCCAGAGACCATGACCTTCAATAAAATGCATTTTTTCACTCATTATTCCAGAAATCATCTATGTGGTTACCTGGTTTAGCTCTTTGGAGCTGAAACTTGGGTATGCAGAGCTTCTCCTCCCAAGATCTTTCAAGAACGTGCCCCCATCTCTGAACAGAGGAGCTGAGCAGTTAAGGCTCCATCTACCTTGCACAACGAAACCATTTGAACTGAGACAGTTGTGCTGGATCAAGCTAAGCAGAAATGTCCACACCAGTCATTTGAGCATTAGTAATAGATCCACCAAGTGATTGCTCCTTGCCCATGCTGAGCACCGCTAGAAAATATTTTTTTGTTGTTGTTACAAAATTTATTATCCAAGTTTGAACTCCTGCCATTACAAATCCAACTTCAACAGCTGCAGGCCTGGCAGATACTGAAATGTCGTGAGGGCACAAATGAAGTCCTAACAGGACAATGGGTTGGATAATAAACAGGGAAGTTTAAACAGAAAAGCCAGTCGAACCCTCTCAGCAGCCTACATCCACACTGGAGCTATGACCAGATAAGACCAAATTATTTAGAATGAATGGTTCTTACACATACAGTAAGCACCAGGGTATAAAGTAATTTTTTTTATATGAAAATATAATATGTATTCAAGTCTGAAGTTAAAAGGTGCTTTACAGAACAGTGCATTTCTCTAATATAAAGAACAGTTAAGGGATAGGTCATGTTTTGATGGGTACAGAAAATGAAAAAAAAGTCCAGTCCCTACATGACACATGTCCTAAGTAGAAAATTGTCCATTGTAACAATGTCTTCTGTCATTCATTTCCAAATCTCCACACTGTGTCAGCTACAAACAATGAATCCCTTGAGCTGCTTAAACACACTTGCACAGAAATTTAGGTGAAAATAATTTGCTTTTCTAGCCAAATAAAGTTCTGTTATTGAAACCCAAAGGGTATCACATTATGAAAAGCTTTAAGACATCCTCGTTAATGCCTACTTACACACAATACTAGCCGTGACTCTGTTGGGTCACTGTGCTTTCACAAAGACAGTGCTGTAGGTGTCTGCATTGGAGTAGAGAGAAAGAATACAGAGAAATCAGAACTAGGAGAAAAAAAAAAGGAGGAAACAACTGTCTACAGAAATTAATTACAAAGCTACAGGGTAAGCTTTTTTTTGTGATATGATACGTTTACACATCTTGAAATAATTCTGAAGACTTTAAAAGTGGCTTTACCAAAAGAAATGGAAGAACAGAGGTTTTTAACTCATGTATTTGAAAAGAGGACTGGGGCCAATTAAATGACTCTTTACAAGAACTGTTACGCAACATGTGAAGAATGAATTACAGTAGAGAGCATATAAAGATACTGTTAAATTTTTTTTTCCAGAAAGCTCCTCCTGCATAGGAATCCAGAAAACTCATAGCCAAAATAGACTTTAATGTTTTGATCTGTAGGTTGACCTTTTACAGCCAGAAACCATCAGTGCTGCAAGTCACTTCACAGAGAAATCCAAATACATACTCCAGTTGCGTAGTGATTTAATTCACTCACCTTCATAAAAATGCTGGATACAATGGTGAGAAACAAAGGAAGTGGCCAACCAACAGCAGAGGGAATACAAGATCCTTAAAGACTAATCAAGTCTGTTGTTCATATTCAGAGTTTGCACCAAAATATCGTAACAATCATAACAGGAATTTCAAGAACCATCTTGGATCTGGTGGAGCCGTTTCTCTGTACCACCATCACCTCTTGGAAAAGACTCATCATGGGCTATAAGCTACCTATTAGCTTGCAGATGAAAGAGGCTAAGTGTTTAAGTATTGGTATATTTGCACATAAAAGAGGTTAAAACTTTAAACAGCTTTTTGCAAATACCAAATGCAGTCTTGCAACCATTCGTGTAATTTGGGAAGTAGCCCATGGACTTCCTATTTAAATAGTTTGTTGCTATACAGAATCTTTCCTAAGCGCCTGCTGAAGATTTAGCAGTGTTTAGGGATTAGGAAATATTTCTTTTACTCATACAATATACGATTCTTCTCAGTCTACTCCAGTGCAAAGAGCACTGTTGTGACATATTGTGCTGCTTATCTTTATGTCTGCATTTGTGTTTTACAGTTTTAGGTACTTTTCCTCGTGCAAATAGTCATACAGGTAATTTGCATGGTAATCTTCAGTGTAAAATTTCAGGGGGGGAAAAAAAAAANAAAGTAATTTGCATGCTAATCTTCAGTGTAAAAAAAGACATAAACCAAACAACTCTGACCAAACAAAAATAAATAGCAGGAAGCCAGAAGCGACGATTTGTCTGTGCCAAAGCTCAGACTTCTCTAAGCTGAGAGGAAGGTAAGTTGTGAGGCAGATTTTGTAGCATTAAAGTTCTGTATTCATCATTCTTGTTATGCTCTGAAATTACTTTTAAACCATTTTAAATAGTCTCTATAGACAGACTTCTTTCCATAAAATTCCTTTAAAATCAGGTTTAAATAGTAAATATTTACTGAACTATAGCCATGCAAAGACAAAACTTTTCCTAGAACCCCAGATAGGGAGTAAGCCTTGAGGAGTGATGCCATGTCACAGTGAGGAAGATGGGAAAAATTTGCATCTCCAAGAAAGCCAAACATGACATCAGCATCAGGGGATGATGTCAGACTGCTCTGCATCATGGGGGAATGCAGCTCTGCTGTGGCATCAGGAGAAAAGGCACTCAGAGAACCCAAATTCAGCTCTGGTGAGCTTAGATGCATGGTTGCTAATAGAAATCTTCTCATTAGAGTCAGTAAGTTTAGACTATGTCTTTTGAATTGCTGTTAGTCTCTGAAAAAGACAAAATTACCCACTGTTATTGCACAGGCTTCTTAACTCGTGCTCTACACCCTTCCCAAGTGGGGAAGATGCTGATGCAGGGACCCTGGCCCTGCTCCATACAGACAGACACTGGGGAGAGTTTTCTTTCTCTTTTCTGTTTCCATTTTCCCCCAAGGTTATCTGTTATTGCTAAGAGCTAGTGTATCTCATTGGCTGTGGGTCCTGGGAGGAAAGCTCTTACGTATGTGAATCTGTCTCAACATCCTTTGTGCAGCCCTGGGCAGGGAGTGCACTGCAGCCCATGGTGTCACGGAGCTCAGCCCAGGTCTGGCATCTCACACGTCCTTTGCAGCCTCCTCAGCTCCCACTTGTTTCTCATTACTCCTTACAGCCTCTATGTATCTGCTCCTGGTCTTCTTTTTTCCCCTCACTTTGACTTAAACCTGTTCTCTTTCACCTCACACCATCCAATCTAGCTCCTTGTCTGCAGCCCCCTTGCCTGATGCCTCTTCCTTCTCCCTTCACCCACAAAGCATCAGAAACCTTCAGTGAGTAAAATTTTAGTTATTTCTCCCATTCACATGAGACCATACACTCCTAAAAGCTTAACATGTATTTGAACATCTTGCTTTGAACCCCTCTCCTCAAGAGGACAGCACTTTCCACCAGGCAGCACTTACCCTGACGCTATGATATTCCTCAGTTTGAGGTGTTATTTCTTCTGCTTTCAAGGGAGCTTCTGCAGGTTAATGCATCAATGCAGCTCCCAGAATCAAAAATCTCATCAATGACACTTAGGGAGACATACAGAAAGACCCTGTTTTCATTTGTGCTTATTCCTTCCATCTCACATCGTGTTTTGCTGTGAAGACTACATACAGCAAGCAGAGTACTTACAGTCTGACAAAGGCAAGCTGGAATGACACACAGATGTCATGAAAAAACAAATGTGTACAAGTGGCAAAGTCTTCAAACTCTGATCTGAAGATTTCAGGTGTTTTATTCTCCATAGCAGCTTTACAGAGCACCTGCAGGAACAGGTCTGTCTGTGATAAAGCTGTTCACATGCGATAATGCTCTGCAGCTTCACTTTGCAATATTAAAACTGATGCTACTGGCTTCATTTTTGCAGCACTGCATTACTCCATACAACACACAAAATGAACAGACAGACATGAAACACGCCAGAAATGAGTTTTAAGAGGACAAATGAGATCAAAGAACAGAGTCTACATCACATTCTGTTGAAAGCACATTCAGACAGCAGATCAAATACTCTGTGTCACATTCTCCTGTAATTTCCAAAGCAACTTCTTCCTGGCAGGGATGAAGCATTTATTACACTTTGTGATGTGTTATGAAAAAGTCAGCCTGATTTAAAAGATCAGTCCTTTCACCAAAAGCCCACATCCATACCTAAAGACTTCAAAATGTGTTAGCTATTCAGAAAGCATGAAAAGATATCCTAAAAAGGAAAATCAGAAACTGTCAAGCAAAATATTGTGGCAAAAGTTTCTAAGGAAGGGAACGAATGCTTCAAAGCTCAGTGATGCTGTGACTGAGCAGCGAACCAGCAGGTGCAGGCAGGACCTCAGCATTGCCATCAGACATTTGGGGTCTGCCAACAAGCACCTTGGCATGTGGACTGAGCACACCAGACTGCTGCATGGAAGAGGCAGAGACTTGGCCCCAGCAGTTCAACACAAATACCACCTTCTTTCACCAATTCCCATTTCCCCTAACAAGGAAATTGGTGTGTATTTGAACTGAAGATAAATCAAAATAGGATTGTTCAGAGAGTCTTGAGGCTTTAGGGATATTTTCCCAAGTAGAGGGAAATTATGACTGACAGTTATTGAAATGCAATGTCACTTAATTGTTCTGTGCACCAGCTTCCACTTATTTTCAGAGGAAGGTTCACACATTGAGAATTAACAAAACTTGTTCTGCAAATTGTTATTAGATGAGACTGACTACAACATTTCACTGATTCCATCAGATACTCTTCTGAACATTATACCAAATATTTAAAATAAAGAACTTCAGTTTGGGGAGCTGGTTCCTCAAAACCAAATAAAATTGCAATGTAGGACTGTGGTGAAAAGCCAGTCACTGTGGGGTAAGTTGAGAAAAATACATGAATGAGAACATATTGCCAGAACAGAAACAGGTGAAAGGCAAAGTAAAAGTTACAGCACACCACTATCTTAAGACAACATAAAATCCTTTTTTTTTTTATCTGCTTGTCTGTAAGACACAGTACACTGTTGTTTGTTAAAATACGCTAATGGAACTGCTTATTATTATTTAACTTCTAAACAAGAGAAAGACTATTAGTCACAACATCCAGTAATTGCATTAAGACTTCAATTTGCAAAAGAATATTTTAAGGATATTTCTGTTCTTTAAAGTACACAGTACTTTCTGTGAACAATTCAAGAATAAAGTATCACTAAATTATCTGAAGCTAGAAGGTTTAGAGAACAGCTACCATAAATATGAGACTATTACACCATCCAGAGATCTGCAAGCAGAGCTCTGCTTTAGAACAGATGTTCTAAAGTCACAAAATCTTCTGGGGAAAGGTTTAGCTGAGCACCAGGCAATCTACTTTCAGTAGATAGCCCAGAAGACAGAACAGTGCATTCAATTGTCCCAATGCACAGAAAAAGCTGGGAGAGGCTGATATTCACAGAGTATGGAGCCATGTGCCTCCTAAGCACAGGTCACATATACTGAGGAGTACACCATGTACACGGATGCATCCTGGATTAGGGAAGCACCTGGAGTACGATGGGCAAGGCAAAAGGAATCAGGAAGCCTCCAGGCAAAGATGGGGAGCTCCCTGCCCCTCCTGCATTTCTACAGAGAGTAGAAAGAGCCGATGCTCTGCGCAGCCCATGTAGAAGCTCCCCGTTGTCTCCATGGACAACTGAGCAGCAATAGCACCTGTATGGCATGAAACACAGGGGCAAACAACTAACTGGGAACTTGAAGTGCCACTGACTACCGTGTAGGTACTGGGTGCCACTGCCC